>JAJPUD010010633.1:13481-60364 GCA_023553655.1 Myrmecobius fasciatus | reverse complement strand
TGTGTGTGTGTGTGTGTGTGTGTGTGTGTGTGTGTGTGTGTGTGTGTGTGTGTGTGTGTGTGTCTTAAACCCATGAAGGGGATCCTTGCTCTTTTCTACTTAAAAATCCAACCCATCACCTTTGGTGTCCTATACAGTCATGGCCTTGAGTGGTAGGTAGACTGGTAGTAAATGTAAACTAGTGATTTGTAAGTTGGCCAAGCTTTATTAGTGTAGACATCTTTTCAGATGTACCAACCATGCCCATGAGAGACTTACCTTTAGCCAGTGTCACTTCTCTACCAGAGCACAAACCTTATGAGATCATTGCTCCTCCTCTCCCATTGCCATCACCAATGCCTTGTACAAACAAGCCAAAATTAGCCAAAAAAAGACTTTGCTCACCAAGGATTTTTTTAATTGAAGTATTACCTATGTAAGCTCCTCAAAGGCAGGAATTACCTGGTCTTCTATTGCAAGGTTTTCTGCTAATAAATGTTGAACCAATGCAATTCCTGCCTTTGAGGAACTTACATTCTATTGGAGAGAAGGCATGAAAAATCACACCTAGTAGATAAGAAAATGAAAAATAAATACAAAATAATTTGGAGGGCAGCTAGCCTCTGGGTAAAATCAGCATAAGTTTCATGTAAAAGATGGCATTTGTTTTGAATCTTAAAAGAAGTAAGGAGGCTTCAGATTCAGAAATAAGGGAGAAATTCATGGCAAACATGAGGAATAACTAGTACAAAGAGTTGTGAAATAGAATATCATTGGAGAAAAGAAATTTGGATGAATTAAAGAGTTTTTGACACAGAGAGGAGTATTGTGCAATGTTTCTGGAAAGGGAGACAGGAGCAAAAATAAAAAGATTTAAATTAAAAATAAATTCGATTTTGTGTGATCTAAGAGGCAATGAGGAGCTAGCACTTGGAATTTCTTGAGTAAGTACATGTGTGTTTGGGCAGCTAGGTGGTAAGTGGATAAAGTCAGGGAGATGACTCCTTCAAAATCCAGCTTCAGACACCACTAGGCAAGTCACTTAACCCCATTTGCCTGTTTCTTAATCTGTAAAATAAGCTGGAGAAGAAAATGGCAAACTACTCCAGTTCCTTTGTCAGGAAAACCTCAAATAGGGTCAGGAAGGGTCAGACATGACTCAAAAGAACTTAACAAGTATACTAAATGGCATGATTAGCCCTATGTTTGAGAATTATCAGCCTGAAATCCTCTTGAATGATGTATTGCAGAGAGAGGAGCCTTTGGGCCAGAAGAATAATAAAGAGGTTATTGTGAGAGTTATAAGAATTAGCTGAAGACCATGTGACTAAAGAGAAGGGAATCCTCTCCTTGAAATCCTCAATTTATGAGAGAAATAAGTCTTCCAATGTGCCATCCGATGAAATTATTGCCTGATATCATATTCTAGGCTATGTAGAGTAACTATAATGGGAACCTCAGCCATTTAAGATTTCAATATCTAGAGCCTCTCTCACTGTCTCTCCTTGTCTAAAGTGCATAGGACAACTCATTTGTAAAGAGATAATTTTAAAAAGGATAATATTCCTGGATAATTCTTTTCCCAGCTGTATATTGGTGGTGAGTTGCTTTTTCCATATGTTACTAAATATGATTATTTTTACTTGGATTCACTCCTTAAATTTTTCTGATCCATGCATCTTTTCCTTCAAATAAAGAAATATGTCAAGATTGCAACTTGTATTCCTTCAACTTTCATAAAAGAAAATGTTCACAAGCCTGCAGAAATATTGGTAGGAAATATCATTGTAGGTGAAAACAAGAAAATCTCTTTGTCATAATTCAAGGAGTGCAATGGTGAGAAATCATAAAGTCATAGGAACCTAAAATAGAAAAATACTAACAAGTCATCAATCCTGACTCCTGGCTATGTACCCTCTAATGTTCTTTTCAGTTTCAGGTTTAACATCCCAAGTGATGAAGCTTCCCCTATTTTCCTTGAAAAACTATCCCATAATCAATAAATCTTATCATCCAATCTGTCTTGATCCTCAGCACAAATTTCCCATTTTCATTTATTTCATTCTGCTATTTTCAGTTATGACCCATATTGTTCCCAAGGATTTATCTTTTATAATTCTTCCTCCTGGGCTTCCATATATTGCTTAGCCAACTCAGTTACTTTATTTTCTAAATATTTCTGTTGTTTGCCTTTTAGTTTTCTCTTGGCTTCATTTATTTTATGTTTTCCTGATGGAATAGTGCTTAATATTGTACATGTTATTGTATGTGACATTGTATAAATGACCTAGAGTCTTGTTGTTGGATAGTACTATCTTTTGATAAGTTGGTTCAATACAGTGTTTAACTGTGTCCTTTTCAGTGAGGACACCTTTCCCTAGTTTCTTCTTTAGATTTGAAAAAATGTGTACAAGATTTGATGAGTAACATGGCATAATAGAAAAATTATATTTGGAGTTTAAAAGCTTGCCTCACCTCCTTAGTATCTGTGTGGTTTGGGGAAGGTAACTTCATTGTCCTTTCTAAACCTTAATTTTCTAAATGGAAAATAGGGTAGGAAAATAGGCTTATTGTGATTAAAAAACAAAACATATAAAACATATGTATGGGCACCAAATATTATATATATATATATAAACAAAATTTATATAACAGTAAGATGATATGTAAATCCAACAATGGAGATAGTGATAAAGGAATGCCAGAATTTAGGAGGCAATCCACAATAGAATAATGTCACATAAACCAGAGGAGAAGGACAATATCAAAAACTATAAAATTCAAGTGAAATGGAGACATAGTATAGGCTATCAGCTATAGCTATTGAAACTATTAGTACTCTTTAAGAGAGCAATTTCAACTGGATTGCAAGGGACTAGGAAATGAGTTTCGGGTGAGAAAGTAGCACCAGTAAATGCTTATCAGTAGTCTGTTAAAATAAAAGAAAATGAAGCTAAGGAGGGGTGGCAGGGACAAGGGAAAGACTGGGGGTTTTTTGAGGGGGAGATTTTTAAATTTTTTTTTAAGTATAGAGTAGACAGACATATTTGTGGGCAATTTGAAGGAACAAGTAACTAAGTAAATGATTAAATGTGAGGAGAGTGGTAATGAATGATCAATGGATTGAGAATGCAGGAAATATAGGAAGGTTCTGAAATGGTAGCCCACATACAGGGACAGGCATTGGCAAGGTCCCTTTCACTGAGAGTATAAAGTAAAAGAAATAATGGGGGAGATGTGGAGGGTTTGAGATACAAAATAGAAGAAATAAAGAAGCTCATATGTAATGTTCTTGATTTTCTCAGTAAATGAAGTAAGATGAAATTATTTGTTGAGAAAATGGAGGGTGGGATTTAGATAAAAAGAGGAGAATCCCTCTTCTGGAAATGTGATTGGGAATCAGTCAGGGAATAAAATGAAGATTGCTATGTAGTATGAACCCCAGTTAGGATTAGATAGCATGAATGCAGAATGAATCCCTTGGCTATGATAGTTTAACAAGACTGTCACTGACTAGATGTAAAATGTGAAGGAAAGAAGAGAATTAGGGATGACTATAAGGTAATAAACATTGATGACCCAGAGAATTGTGATACCTTTCACAGAGAGATAGAAGAGAATCAGAGCCATAAACCTAAAGGACATCTCTGCTGAATGGGACTGAGATTGGTGGTGATCCATTAAAAAAGTCCAAGAAGGAGTGTTCAGTCAGGCAGAAAAATAACCAGAAGAATTCAGGTGAGGGAAGAAAGGGTAAGCATAACCCACTGAAGTCATAGAAAATTAAACAAAAACATTACAAATAAGGCCCTAAATGTAATCCAAAGAATTTTTCTGTGCTGGAAAAAATATCATGAACCCAAGGGCAATTTCCTTTTTTTAAGAGCTAGAATTTTTATTTTATTATTGTTATCATTTGACGGATAGGAATAATTTCAAAAAGTTCCTTAAATTATTTAGGATCCTTGAATAAATATCCTCTAGTTGAAGGAGACTTTCTATTAAGACTTAGGTAGAAAATTTAAAGATTAAGTAAAATTATAGGAATGCCAACTGCCAGAGTCTTATAGATTAACTAATTAAAAACATTTAATTGCTTCTATTGCCTTTCAAGTTATTATCCTCTCTTTTAACAGACTATATTTTTACATATTATGTTCTCCTTTTACTTTTGTCTTCACACTCACCTTCCAAATTTTCATTAGATTTATAACCCCAACTTCATCTGTGTATGAGGACGTATAAATATTATTTCCCAAAATATTCCTGCAAGGGGTATTTATTTATCAGAAAATTAAAGTGACTTTTTGCCTTTGGAAAAATAAGTAGATGATGTTATCAAGAGATGAGTGAATAGATAATCAGATAAGTGATATGATACAGTGTATAGTTTGGGCCTATACTAAAGAGCTGGAAAGAAAGGCAACATAGTACAGTCAATAGAATATTGAACATGGAGTCACAAAGGCCTTGACTCAATGGATAGTTACCTATCTGACCTGGACAAGTAATTCAATCTCTCAGCTTTGAGCCTAAGATTGTAAATCCTAGACTGTTGTATCAGTGGGGGGAATTACCACATTAGTGAATTCATAGTTCATTAGCATATGGATGTAAAACTGGACAGGCTTGTAGTAGGAATTAATTAGTCCATCCCACTCATTTTCTAAATGAGGCAACTGAGACCCAGAAAGATAAAATGACTGCCCCGAATTTATGCAACATGATAGTTGCAGAGGTGGGATTTGAGCCTTACTCTCCCAAATACAAATGTTAAGTAGACATTTTTAATCCTGGATCAGGAAGAGAGTGCATGCATATTGGTATCAGTCATGGAAATCTGAGCAGTGATTATAATACAAAGGACAGTTCAACCATAAGTAGAATCAATAGATAGAATGCAGAGTGGCCTATCCTCCAGGACCTAACCTCAACTGGACTAGGAGGGAAGAATACAGGAGAGAGTTGATGTCATAGAGATGAAATCCAATCCAATTAACACTTTTTAAGTACCTATTATCTTTAAGATATTAAATATCTGTGAGATACAAGGACAACATAAAAAACAGTATCTGCCTTTATGGTGCTTATAGTCTACCGAGAAAAATAAGTTGCTGGAAAATTTTCATTTTTCAAGGGTTTTGTTTGTTTTCCAGTGGATTTTTGATAGAGATATAGAAAAAAAAAATTGTCATGTCTTTAATTATTTCATAATTAAGCTCTGGATTTAGTCAGAGGACATTGGTTCAATTTTTGGCTCGTGCCATATATCATCTCTATGGACCTCAATTTCTTTATAAAATTAGGAGTGAAAGAGGATAGATGATCTCTAAGATCACTTTTAAATCTAAATTTATGCTCCTAAATTCTTAAAAGTATCATGATCTTAATCAAGTCAGTATATTCTCTTTGTAATATTTTTATCTTCATTTTCACTCACTAATGCAAACTATGGTGAATTTTTCCTTACACATTTTTAATGTCCAAGTTATTTTATTGGATATGGTTTCACTGATCTTGGGAGGTTTAGAACGTCTTTTCTCAACATTTGCTTTATCAATTTGCTAATCATTGATTTCAAACTTTTCAGAGCAACAATTTCCATACTGTTTAAAAAAAATCAACATCTAGTCTGCTCTTTTCCAGTCAAATTTTCTTAATATTCTGAAATGGGTACTATAAGGTGATAACACATCAATTTTTATATTTTTCAACATTGCACCTTCTTTCCCCAATTTCTAAAAGAGTATTTTTATAATATCATTCATATAAAATTAATCCTCTTCTCAGTGGGTGTATTATTAATTTATATATGCATATATTTTTGTGAATCTATAGATATATTACATATATAAACTGTCATTGATTTTACATGTATGTGCATCTAGGTCTATTCATACATATGTTTTACGAAACTTTATCACTTTATGGACTATCTTTTCATATCAATCCAACATTTATTAAAAGTCTGATCTATCCAAGGTATTATGATGGATACTGAAGTCATAAAAACAAAAGTAAATATCCCTGCCACCAAGTAGCTTATATCCATGAATTTAGAAAATATTTCCTGAGTGATTACTATAGTTACTGTTGAAATTATTGCAAAAATAGACAATTTAATTTAACTTAAGGTTTTTACTGTGATTATTTTCTGAGTCTTGTAGTGTTTCTTAGAGAAGAATATGTTAATTGTCACTCTTCTACTCAAAAGTCTTCAGTGGTTCCCCATTACTTACTGAATACAATATAAATCTCTGATACTGACATTCTAGGATCTCCAGAAATCTATCTATAATCTATCTTTGCATATTACCTTCTATTTTCTATCTAAGAGATCTTAACCTGTCATCTTCTTTGTCTATATTATTTCCCAGGCCTGAAATGGAATCCTTTCTTTCTGTCCTTTACTTCTACTCAAGAATGACCACTTCTGTCTCTTAACATTCTTCATTTTCCTCAAGGCTGGATTCAAATTCCATCTCCTCAAAAAGACCTTCCTTGAATCCTCCTTATACCTGTAGGATAAAAGTATCTTTGGCTCCTCCAATTTCTCATAGTACTTTGCCTTTAAAGCCATTCTTTTTTCAAGGTGCTTTTGTGTACATTATTTCCACCTTTTAGATTGTAAAATCCTTTAAAACAAGATCTCTTTTGAATATGTTTTTATAACCCAGTCTCTTATCCAAAGTTTTGAAGTTCCCCCAACATAGAAACTTTCAACAATGACATAAATGAGTAACTCATTTCTAATCCACAATCTTAGACTTATTCAATTCATTGAGAGTAATTTATCCATAGTCCCATAATTAATATGTCAAAAACATGAAAACTTAACTCATATCTTCCTGACATGAGAATTGGACCTCTATCTATTATTTCATGATGCTTCTTATCTGGCATAGAATTATGGAATCATAATCTGTAACTGAAAGAAGCCTTAGAGACCAGCTGATCCAAGTCCTATTTTTTACAGGTAAGAAAGCTGAGTACAAGAAAGTCTAAGTGACTCATCTATCATAGAGAGGTAATAAGTAGTCTGAAACTCAAATCCATTACTGTGAACCTTATATTCTTCCCTTTGTGCTGCACTATGACAGTTAAATGTTATAGCATTGACTTAGCTTCACTGCCTCAGTTGCCTTTGAAAGTTTATTAATGTGAAATGTTGTGTATTAAATGTATATATATATATATATATATATATATATATATATATATATATATATAAAATACAAGAAGAAGTAATATACACTTTGGGTATACAAATTTAGCACACCCTGATTGTAAAAGGATCATTGAATCTACATTAAGAATCAGAACATAGTGCTTCTCAAGACCTTCTAGTCCATAGCAATGTATCTACTTTTGAGCCATAGAAAAATCGAGAGCTGTTCTGAACAGTTCTACTAATCTATAATGATAGCAGACAGATAAAAGAGATATGAAATCTATATTTCATATATTCAAAGCAAAATACTACAGATTTAATATACTTACTAGTAGTGCAAATAACAGAATTTAATTAAGATTGTAGACTTGAATTATGAAATTCAGCATCTGAATTTATACCCATAAGATAAGCTATAAATAAGATAGGGAGTTTTAATCACAGCTACCATTTACTAGTTGTGAGATCTTAGATAACTTATTCTGCCATTCTGATCTTCAGATTCCTTATATATAAAATAAGGCACATAATAGCAGTACCTATCTCACAGAATTGTGATGCTGGAGATGACTTTTGAGAATCCCTAAGACAGTAAGGAGATCAAATTAGTGAATACTGAAAGAAATTAATTCAGGTTATTCACAGGAAAGTCAAATGCCAAAATTGAAGCTTAAATGCTTTGGTCATATAAGGAAAAGATAGGATTCATTTGAAAATACCCTGATGCTAGGAAAGATTGAGAGCAAAGGAAAAGGCATGCCAAGGATGAGATAGATAGTGTCATGGAAAACAAAGAATATGAACTTGGACAATTTCAAAAGATAGTGGAGAAGGGCCTGTAGGCTATAGTCCTTGAGGTCATAAAGAGACATGACTCAACAGGCACAAGAACAAGAAAAACCTCATAAGACTAATAGGAGGAAAGTACTTTGCCAAGACAGAACTTAACATTATCTCTGAAACATAGTAAGCACTCAATAAATTCTTACTGTTTAGACCCTAAGGCAATTTCTACTTAGCCACGGAGGAAAGAACTAGAAACAATTGATAAAAGTTGCAAAAAAGCAGACAGTATTATGAAGGAAAGAAAAAAGCTTTCCATCAGTTAGAATTGATAGTAATCTATATTAAAATGGGGGACCTGGGTCATGCTTTTGTTTTGTTTTTGTTTTTCATTTGTCTTTGTAAATTGAACCACAACTATCACATTACAATTTTGGATAATTAGAGAAAAAAGTATCAAAATTGAAAATAATATTTGTGTACTTAAGTCAAATTAACAAAGCTTAAAAGCTAGTGAATGGGAAAGTAAAGAGGCTTGGCCATTCACTGTGATTCATCAACATATTCAATATTTAACTTCGATGGCTTGGGTGATTATGACTCATAAAATTACAATTAGATTTCAAGCAGTAGTTTTACCAAGTCACTTCAGAGAAGAAGCTTACAGGAACTTGTCAAAATTTCATCAATAAGATTAAAAATAAAAAGTCAGTTTTCAAAGGTAATAAGTAGTAGAAAATATTGATATTGGGATTTGAGGATTTTTTAAGAATATGAAAGGCAGGATAAGTCCAACTTGAAACCATTCAAGAGTATTTATGGGAATCCTTATTTAGTGAAAGAGGAATGAATACTAACACTAACATGTAATTGGTTGGAAGTAGAACTTTTGATGCCACATCTGGAGAAGACAATAATATAAACCAGTACAGGTAGTAATTAGTGAAGGTAATTGTATAGCACCTTGAGTGGTAAACATTAACGAGAAAGATTTCCAAGCAAATAAAATCACAAGCATCAAAAAGACAAAAAGTTTGTAATAAATGGTTCATTTAGGCATGTGGAGCTGTGTGGGCAAAATTGGATTGCAATCATAGCCATTTCAAAAAAATGAAAACATTAGGAGAAAAGGAAATTGGACAGAAATGGCATGGAAATTACAGTCTTTGATCCATTTTTGAAGAACCCTTTTTTTGAGGCATCATCATGAGTGGGCAGAAAATTCTTAAAATCTCCTGCTAAAACTCTTGTGATAGCTTGGAGAACATGAGTTAGAAATAATCATGTTGGAACAAACAATAGATTATTTTTCAGTGATGATTTTCTTTTCTGTCTTTTCAAGTTCACTGTTTAAATTGACCTCTGATTTTCTAAGTTTGTAATTTTCGTAGGAAATAATTGCCATAGTTTGATTTGTCTATGAATGACATAATTTAAAAAAAAAAACACCTGGGCAAATGGAAGGGGAAATGAAGTAGGAGAAATAGGGTGGAAAGGGGGAAAAGATCTTTGGACTAATACTATGATTTCATTGACATAGGGAACTTCCTTATCAGGAAACTCTCACTATCCCAAAATTTGGCCCCTCTCTACAACTGACTCTTAGACAATTGACTAAAGGTTTGAGAGATTGTATGTGTTATATAGGAATTTGCCACTAGAATGTTTCAGAGGCAGGGATGGAACCTAGGTCTTTGTTGAACCCAGGTCTTTATTATATCTTGTGAATTTTCTTCTCTTAAGGATTGTTGGCAGTCATGTACCATATTGCTATATCGGTATTATCATTATGGGAAAGTAACATGGAATAGAGTGAATGGAATTTTAGATTTAAAGTGAGGGAGACCCAGGTTCGAATACCATTTATGGCCCTTAGTAGTTATGTGACTATGAGCAAGTCACATGAGCCCCAGATTCCTTATCTATAAATGGAGGTGATAATACCTATCGTAGCTACCTCAAAAAGTTGGGCCAAAAAGGCCCAAATGAGAGAATGTATAAAACCAATTTTGAAAAGTTTAAGTGTTTTATAAATATCTCTTTTTAATTGCTGCTGCCAGTGAAGTAACACATTCACATACACACACAGAGAAAGAATTTTATGTTTCCTTATTTTGTTTATCTGAAACCATCATGCATCATGGGATGTGAACATTCATATGTGAATAATAACACATTTTGAATTAAAATTTTAAACGGACATTATGTGGTATAAATAGGTTATTAGTTATTACAAATTATGCTAATTAATTGCCTTCTTCATTCCTTTGCTATTAAAACATCTGTAACTAGGTTTCATTACATTAATAGTTTAAAATATCCTTTGGCTTTGTTTATTAAGTATCACTAATTAGTGACTTCTATTTTGTTCAATCCGGTTTTTAAAATTAGCTTACAGGTAATCACTTAAATTGGTTCCTGTATGTAAAAAGATTTGGGGTTATTGTCTTTGGAAGAAATAATCACATCCTGATTTCAAGGACGAAAATTGCTGGCATACAGGACCATAAGCACATTATTTTACATGTCAGTAAATAGCAATTGTATCTTTGGAGAGGGTTGCTTAAATCAGATTTGGAATGCCTGAAGCAAAATCTCTGTTTATTTTCTTATTTTATTTGACTTGACTGAGCTTTGTTTTCATTAACATTTTCTCTTTGACCTTTCAAATTGTAGACCCTTTCTAACCTAAAAAGATGCTGTTATAAAAGAAGAATGTGCTTATTTCTTTTAAGTCTTTGAAAGATTGTAACTTTTTGAAGAATTATTCTTTTTAAAAGAAAATAATCTGAAATTTCAGATAAAATGAATTGCTGACATAAAAATTTCACTTTTTATTGGACTATAGGTAAAATATTGCTTTATCTATACAAATCTGATTATATACATATATAGCTATATATAGGTATATATATGTATATTTGTGCATATGTATGTATATGTGTGTATATATATATTACATATATATAATTTGACAGATAAAACTGGTGATTTGTAGGATTGTTTTGAGGCTTTAATGATATGCTTTTTTAATTTTAAAAAGTCTGGCTCATAAAGATAAGATTCATAATAGAATTTTCCAACTAGTCATTGTGCTTTCACATATTTTAGGGCATTGAAGCTCATCTCTTCACTCCGAGAGAATGAATGCTAATTACATATCATAGCATAAATTCTAAAGTCTTAAATAAAGAGGCAGAAGTATAAAGTGCAGCATTTTTGAGTCTTAAATTCAGTATTTTTAAGAGAAATCTATTTTTTTATATAAAGGAGTGGATCTTAGTAATTCATCTATTATTTGAAATATTCAAATAATCAAAAAAGAATTATGATCTTATAGATATGCAGAGGCAGTGGAGTACAGTGAGAAGAGGTCAGGGGAACTGGGTTTCAATACTTCTCTTATACTCTTATACTTACTTTGGTAAGTCATTATATTTTCCTTTGCCTTAATTTCCTTATTTGTAAAATTAGGTAGATGGAGTATCTATTGTTTAAGGTCCTATTACCATGTTACTGCAATATATGTTCCCTCCAATAATAATGACGATGTAATAATAATAATAATATTATAGTACTTTAATGTTTCTAAAGCATCCAAAGTTGAGTTTTGTTGCCTAAATCTACCTTGGTTCTGGTTCTTGTTTCTTCACTTTGTATGGAGATGCCGTCCCATTAACACTGGGTTTTCTCATTGACCTTTTTCATTGCAAAATACTATGTGCTGCTATGTTAAGAAAATAATTTCAGACTGTTGAAAGGCAAAAGGATATCTTTCTGAATACTGTGAAGCTCCAAGATATTTACAGGCTTACAATTATTGAGCTCAAGAGGAAAATAAATAGGAATTTAGATATTTTAATGGGGATACCCCAAATGAAGGGGGTTAAATAAGTTTCCAGTAGTAAATAGCCTGGATAAGTAGAAGTAATGAAGATTTTTTTAATGCTGTTATAGAAGTGCTGATGATAAAAATTGTAAATAGCAGACAAAATTTGTAATTAATATGCAAATATAGATTTCTACTAAATGTTTTAAGGGTAAGTGTTTCTTCTCTGAGATAGTAGAATGGGGATAGGGGACAGAAGATGCAGGTTCAAATCCTATATCTATCATTATTTATATAAGCTAGCACATGTCATATCACTTGTTCTCATTTTTCTTATCTGAGAAATGAAAAGGTATTTTTCATCTGAGAAATAAAAAAGAAAACCTCCATGATACCTTCCAATTCTAGCATTGCAATGAAAAACAGAATAGAACAAGACAACCATGATTTTCCTTGACATTCCTTTATTATTAGAGACTTTATTTATTCCTTATATATAGAATTATATGATAAAGTTAAAATGTTTAAATGTTTTAAGACTCTTGGCTATGAATAAAGAAATTATGACAGGAATTATGAAGACCTGATCTATAAACATTTTATATGTAAAAGTAGGCACTTGTAGACTTCTCACCTAAAGGCCACTCTTACTGGAGGCAAATGGATAATATCATCCTTTACAGGTTTAAATAATTAAGCCATCTAATCTGAAGAACTTTCTAACCCAACATCTCTTCCCCAAAATCTCATTTATCTTCTTTCTGGAAAATTTTGCATGCCTGATTTTCTGTTTTTCATATATTTCAAGTCAGAAAAGAACATCTCTCTTCTGCCACTGCAGGAGATGGGGTGGGAAAGCCTTACGTTCCAGAGATATAGCATTTCATTAATTTGTATTTAAGTGACTAGAATAAATTAGTCTTTACCAAAGTCATAAAGGATCCAAAATCTCTAGGAATTCTGTTCAAAAGATCTCTATCATCTGGACATCATAGAACATAAAAGTTTGAAGAAATAGAAATCTAGTTCAATTCCTCTGTCTTAGAGTTGAGAGATGAAGTGAGTGCTTCAGGTTGTAAATATCAGGACTAAGATTCTAACATGAGGTTTCTGGCTGCTAACTAATTCTCTTTCCATTATTCTCGTGTGTCTTAAATGGATTTCAGGACTTGTTTCCAGGAATTTGAAGCATCTTAACTCAACTAAAAGAGCTAGATTTCATTTAACAACCCACTTAAAATCTAGAATTCCCTTAGGACTGGGGAAAAATTGGGAAAGTCTGATTTCCTCTAGGGGTTGGGAGGAAGAAATAAAACAAAAGAAAACAGATTTAGAAGAATTTTCTTGAATGCACACTTGGAACTATCCCTGGTGTTGACTGTGATTCTGCCTCATCTGCTTTGTAGGCCCTAATCTCTCATGGTTTTTTTTTCCCCCAAAAAAAGTGTCATTACCTTTATTTCTATTTGTGAACATAGTTCATTACTGTATCTCAAGCATTTGTGAGTCTTATAAATAAATGCTGACACATCCTACCTATAAACTCATTCTAGTCTTGTTCCTACCTGTTTGTCCACTTCTCTCATCAGTCTGCTCTCCCACCTGTCACCCCTGCTAGTCATGGTAAAAGAGGGCAATTATTTTTTTTCTTTTTTTATTAAAGCTTTTTATTTGTAAAACATACACATGGGTAATTTTTCAACATTGACCCTTGCAAAGCTTTCTGTTCCAAATTTTTCTCTCCTTCCCCCCACCTTCTCCCCTAGAAGGCAGGCAGTCTAATACATGTTAATTATGTTAAAATATGTGACAAATCGAATATATGTATACATATTTATACAGTTATCTTGCTGTACAAGAAAAATCAGATGTACAAGGAAAAAAAAACCTGAGAAGGAAAACAAAATGCAAGCAAACATCAACAGAAAACATAAAATGTTATGTTGTGGTCCACATTCATATCCCTCTCTCTGGGTATATATGGCATTCTTCATCACTGAACAATTGGAACTGGTTTGAAACATCTCATTGTTGAAGAGAACCATGTCCATCAGAACTGATCATCATATAGTCTTGTTGCCTGGTTCTGCTCATTTCACTTAGCATCAGTTCATGCAAGTAAGAGGGCAATTATTTCTCTTCCAACTTTTTTTCAGTTACTTCAAGAAAACCTTTCCCTTCTTTTCCTTTCCCCTTCATACCATTGGTGAGTCATGGAATGAAATCATGCTAAGTCCATACCTAGAAAAAAATATTTTGAAATGAAATTAGACAAGATTTTTAAGTAACCAAAAGTTTTCTTTAGAATAGCCACAAAAGTCTCTTATCTACTTCCTCCTGTAATTAAATCTGCTTCACTTCAAGAACCTCATTCAAAGGAGATAAACAAAAACTATTTCTTATTCAATTTAATTGCTTCCCTCTTTTGCCTTAATTGTTAGTAATGTGGCAGTATTGGTTTATACTATTTTAGAGTAACATCAGCCAGTCTAAGTGTTAGACTAGCTGACCACTGCTTTCATTAGTTTTTATTTCCTTGGTTCTGGTACATAATGTCCATGGGCTATGAAATAATATGGGCTGAATACAAAAAAAAAAAAAAAAAAACAGAGCTTTTGTGAAGTCTAGAGATTTACCCATCTGCCCCATGACCATCATTATCTGCTTGAATGAGTTCAATTAGTACCTCCAAGAAGATCTTAGTTCTAAATCTCCTAGGCCCAATTTTCCCCCACAGTTTCTGTTCCTTGTTTTTAACTGTCATATGGATGTCCTTCTAGCCTCTTGAATTCATTTCTTTCCTTCTAAAATCGACCCCTTCCTTCTATTCCTTCTTTCCATTGATGGTACTATGATGCTCTCAATTGAAAAGATTCAAAACTTATCTTTAAGTCCTGCTCTTCTCATTCCCATATTTCTTCAGTTCTAATAAGTTTTCATGTTCTTTTAATGTTATATCATATTACTGACTCTAAGAGGATAAAATACAAAATCATTATCCTAACATTCAAAGATACCTGTGATCTGGATCTCACCTATTGTTTCAGCAATGTTTTCCCTAGTTCCTTTGCCTCTTCTTTTCGCTTTCTCTCTAATCTACTATGCATTCTTTTAACTACTAAGTTGACATTCCCAAAGCAGAAGTTTGACTTTTGTAACTCCTCTGCTTTGTAAACTCAAGTGACTTCTTATAACCTGTCGGATCTAGTATAAATCCCTGTTTGGCAATAATAGATCCATCTTTTTCACCTTATTATATATTGCTCTGCTTCAGGCAGTCCATGGTCCAACCAAACTGACTTCCTTTCTTTTTTTATGCCCAGTAGCATTCAGAGTTATATAATGGATATATACTGGACTCAGGTTTTGACCCAACTTTCTATGGTTCTATCTTAGTCACTTACTATGTGATATTGGGAGTCATGTAAGTGCTCTGCGCCTCAATTTGTTCAAAAATAAATTGAACTCAATCCCTTTTATATCTAACTCTGTGATTCTGGTCTCATTTCTGTTCTTTTTCCCAGCTTGTTTTTCATGCCTAAAATTCCTGTCCTTCTCACCTCAACCTCAATATTCAGTTCAACACTATTTCCAAAATGAGGTCTCCCTTGATTCCCCATACTACTAGTGATACCACTTAGAGTTACTTCCAATTTATTTTCTCTACAGGTACATGTTGTCTTTCTCTTTAAAAATTTAAACCTTTTGAGGGCAAGACAGTTGCAATTTATTTTATATTATATTTTATAATTTATTTTAATTATACCTAACCCAGTGCCTGGCCCAGAAAAGGTATTTGATTTAATGTTTGTAGAGCCACACATAATGTATATCTTTTATACAGTGTGGTTTCAAAACCTTTAAAAGCTCCACATGCCAATCCTACTTATCTCCCTCTGCCTTCTTTTCCTTTCCCCTTCATACCATTCGTGAGTCTTTGGTGAGACTTTGTTAGGATTGGTCTTGGACCTAATAAGAAAGGATAGAATAATAATAAACTAAGAAAATAATGTTTTCAGTATTTCCCTTGTGACAATTGTTAGAGGGGTTCTATAAAAATGTTACTATTGTTGTTGCCATTGTCATTTTCTTTTAGTTTTAGGAATATCAGGATATTTTCTAGTTTAAACTCTCTATTCAAAACATAAATCCAATTTATAGCATTTCATATGATCATCTAGCTGTTTCTTGATGTCTGATGAGAGAGAACTTATTATTCCTTTAAACTATACATTCCATTTTTAGAAGCTGTAATTTTTAGGATGTTGTTTTTCCTGTTATCTAGAAGAAGAATACATTAGTTAAGTAATATGGAGTTTCACAGAGCATGATTTATCTGATTAATTATTGCTACCTCCCAGCAAACAGGAAAATCCAGATATGCTAGATTTTCGAAGGAATGTTAAAGTTCTTGAGCGCAGACTTTTCTGCTTTTATCCTTACATCCCCAGTATTTAGCCCAGTGCATTACACATAGTAGGCACTTAATAAATCTATATTGAATAGAATTAAAGAAAAGAAAGTACATTTTGACAGCTCAATTATTTCCTCCAGTCTCCCAACAGCAAAACAAATTCTATTTATTCTGTTTTAATTAAGACTACAAAGCCCTTGAGCAGACTACTAATTAATTCAGCCACTCAGAAAAACGTGTTCTTAAATATAGGAATTCCTTCTGTTAGGACAGTAGAAGGTGGTATTTGCTCATTTTAATAATGTTGTAGTATAATCCTAGTTCTGTGGGCAGGTGCATCTTGTATATTTATTTGCTTATAGCAAAAACAAAAAACCAAAAATAAAAATGAAAAATGTTGTTCCATCTTGACTAGATAATGAACAATAAACAAACACTTTCCTAAGTTCTGAGTCATGACCTGAATGGAATTATGATGTGAAAAGCAAGTTGAAAACCATCCATATAGAGTTTCTATAGAAGCCTCACTAAAGATAAACTGGATAGATGTGAACAAAGAAATAATTTCTGGAATTTTCTATCTGAAAGATCAAAAAGATAATTTAATATAAAGTTAGAATTTTTCCATTTAGGAAAAAAAATTAATAAGCATGCATCTTCTCATATAACACAGTAATATAGTATATCAGTATTAAAACCAGATTGGATGTCAAGTGAATTTAATCCATTTGATATTTGAGAATTTTGATGTATTAACTAGAATCAATTTCTGAGCTACAGGTGGAAAAGTACTGTCCTGATTGTGTCAAGGGAACTACATTCTTGTCCTGACCGAATCATTAACCAACTATATGTTTTGAGCATAGTACTATGATTCTCTGAAAAGTAATTCTGTATTACTACCTAAATGAACTTGGATGGGAATTTTATTCACATCTTTAGTTATCAGTTTCGACAGTTATACAATTAAGAGAATTGAGTAGACTACCTGTAAGTTTCCTTCCAAATCTAAATCTTAAAGGGATTTGAAAGGGAAGAGCTTGGACTAAGATATCTCTAATTATGAAATTCTATTATAAAATGCAAAGAAAGATGCGGTTTTAGATAGCTGCAAAACTGAGTCTTGGAGTTGTTTTTTTTGTTTTCTTTTTTATTTCCAAAAAATTGTTTGAATTCCTATACATACAGTGAATCATATCAGCTTTTGGATCCAGTCTATATCCATTTTTGTTTTCTTTCACCAACTTCCTCTGTATAAGCAAGGGAAGGAAAATGTAAGAGAACATGATGGAAGAAAATATATAATTAGCAGTTGCAACTCTGAATGTGAATAGTAAAAACCCACTTATAAAAATGATGTGGTTGGCATAATGCCTTAAAAAGTAATATTCAACATGTCATTTATATGAAACACACTTAAAAGTTAAAGATTACTCACTTAAAATCAGGAATAGGAGTAAAAATTATTATGCTTCAATAAATTATATTTAATTATTATGATTATCAATGACCATCTGACATGATTGGGTTTTATCAATTTAAGATTTCTTTCAAAAGGTGAATGCTTCTATTTGATTCCCTCCATTCCAGGGAATCCAAAAATCCTCAAACTCTCTTTTTTTGATCTGTTTTCAAAGAAAGTTATTTTTGTGGGTTTTGGGGGGAGTGTAGGGATTGTAGTATCCCAGACAATACAGAATAGAGGACACCTCTCTTCCATTGGGAATTAGAGAACAAAGTAAAAGTTGGGTGGGACAGGAAGGGGGTAGTAGGGGTGGAGAGAAAGAAGGATGGCAAGCAGAGAGGAAGGCAGGAGTGAAGGAACAGAGAGAGACAGTGACAGAACTAAATCTCACCCAAAGGGAAACTCCTTGCAGTCTCCAGTATAGCAAGCTGGGAAGAGAGACATGATGGAGACTGCCAGATCCTCTCCTATCTTCCTAGAGTCCATTGCTTTGGCCACCTGAAAGGGAATTGGCCTGTTCCATATTCTCTCTTGAATCTGGGAGCCAGATTCAACTCAAAGTTTTCTAGGTCTCTAATGGCACTGGTCTTGAAGAGTCTGGAAAAGGATGAGAGAGGTCCATACCACTGGGCTTTGGGACAGGACTTACACATCTAAAACATTTTCCCAGCTTTAAAATGCCATACTAGTTTTAGATCTTATAGTTACTATCATTCTGATCGGTCTGTTTTTTTCCCCAAGGCTCTGCTTTTTGTTGTTGAGAAGTTACTTTCTTCCTATGGGATTGTCTTTATTGTCTGGCCTTTTTCTTCTGTTCACTCATACTTCTGCCTCTGTGTATTGATTATCCTCCACTCTTAGGATTTGGTAAGCAGGGCTTGCCTAATCCTATACTATCTTTAATCTGATTACACCATCCCTGAAGTTTTCAATCAGATGACTACCATCAGCCTTTCTGCCAGAATCCCTGGCTTTAAGGTCTTTTTCTTGGTATCCCAAAACAATTTTTGTCCATGGCCCTTCTCCATCTCCCTCTACTGGTACAAAGGACAGTTTCACAGAAAGTTACAGATTGTGATTGTCAGAAGCTTTGGGCACCTCATTGTACTGCAGCTCCTAATCCAAGCTGCAAGCCTCTTTTGGAGTCCTGGGGTATGGACCCTGTCCTGGCATTATGTTTTTTCTGATAACTCCAAAATAAGTTCAGAAGCCCTACTTTCTGTTCTAGCAGCGCCAGGTATCACTTCAATCTTCTTGGAAAAAATCCAGCCAAGCACATATTGCCTCTCCACATCTCCCTGGAAAATAAATTGCTTTTGTCTCCTACTCTACCAGATCTCTTTAGGCCTCAGCCCTGGGAGCCAGCCTTGTTCTACTTCAAATTGCTGAGGGCTTCTGGCCATTTTTGCATGAAAACTTGCATGGCAGGGTGGAGTTTATTGCTATTTCTCTTTGGTTCTCTTCATAATTCTTCCTCCTATTTAATCTTTTTTTTTTACTTTGTTGGAGTATTTGTTGGATGGCTAGTCTGTTTTTGAACCTTTCATAGTAAACAAATGTCATTTCTTCACTGTTATCACTATGATTGTTGTAAGATCCAAAGAACTGAACTTGCAGAACAATAACTATTCCCTGGTAATTGAAATTCCCCATATTGCACACTGATTTTAATTTCTATGCCTCATGGCTAAATTATTTTGTTAAAATGCTAACAATGTTCTAACTATTTCACTGATTTGCTTAAAAGTTAGTTTTAATTTGTTATGCTTTATAGGCTTCTATAATACAAATTATCTTTTTTTCCATAAAATTATTTTGTTTTTTTAATTAAGAAATAAAAAACTACTGAAGAGTAGCTGTATTCCATGTTTTACTGCCATATAGGAATACTAAAAGAATGTTATTTTTTTAATGTGGACTTTTACTTTATTTTTTTTGAAATAATTTTTTTATTAAAACTTTTTATTTGCAAAACATATGTATGGGTAATTCTTCAACATTAACCCTTACAAAGCTTTCTGTTACAAATTTTTCCTCCTAGTCCCCACCCCTCCCCTAGATGGCAGGAAATCCACTACATGTTAATTATGTGAAAATACTTTGCAAATTGAATATATGTATACATATTTCCACACTTATCATTGTTGTGCAAGAAAAATCTTATCTACAAGAAAAAAAATCAGAGAAAGGAACACAATGCAAGCAAACATCAACAGAGAGCATGAAAATGTTATGTTGTGGTCCACATTTCACATCCCTCTCTCTGGGTGTATATATGGCTTTCTTCACTGAACAATTGGAATTGGTTTGAAACATTTCATTGTTGAAGACTTTTACTTTAATGGAAAACATGGGGTGAGTAAAGGAGATTTGTAGCTTCTCAAATGTAATTCAACAACCCTTTTCTCCTCCTCTGGTTCAACCCTAGACCCAACTCATATATCTATACTCTCTTTTCCACATATAAACATGACACTTTTTCCCACAAATACCAGTTCAGTGATGACTACATATCAAAATTAATAAAGAAACCCATTTATCTAAATCATAACAAAACAATCATCAGAAAAGACATGAAAGAATATATGCCAGACAATAGAGAATGAAGTATCTCTCCCATTGGGAATGAGATAGCTCAACCAAGAGAGCCTGGGATCTCACCCAAGGGGAATAAATGAATAAACTCTATAGAATAAAAATGTCTTAATAAACAAGGTTTTTTTTAATTTACTGTTGATGTGAAAATTATCCCAAAATAATTTTTTGTGCAGTCAGATCATAGACTTCAAAGAGTTAAGATAATAATTCATTTTAAAAAATAAAGAAAGAAGAAAAAATGGTATGGTGTCCAAATGAAACAACTTACACCTGAACTTTTTAAACATGTAATTAAAACTCAAAAATAGGAAACGTACAAGAGAAGTATCACTAGCATTAACTATAGGGGGCAGCTAGGTGGCTTAGCGGATAGATAACCAGCCCTGAAGTCAGGAGGACCTGACTAAAATCTTTCCTCAAACACTTAACACTGCCTACCTGTGTGATCCTGGGTAAGTCACTCAACCCCAATTGCCTCAGCAAAAGCAAAACAAAACAAAAACATTAAGTATAATAATTTTGCTAAGAAGTTTAACCAGTACAAATTAAATGACATAATAAGAACACATAAACACAAGAAGAAAAAAGTATAAAATAATTTTTGTATGGAATTAATTGTGGAATATTGTGCTCAGTTGTGAAAAAGCTATGATCCTCTCATGCCAGAATGATAAAGCACCTCCAGATATGAATATATTTGCATAATGATGACTCATTTAAGCAAATGGAAATAAAAGATTTAGGAGAGATATTTGAGGGGTCATTCTATGGAAGGAAGACTTGCTCTATTTGGATCTCAGAAAATAGCTAAGAACAATGAGCACAAATTTCAAAGAGACAGATTTTACCTTGATTTAAAGAAAAATTTCCTAATCCTTGGTGCTTTCCAAATATGAAATGGGTTACCTTGGGAGGTAATAGCTTCCATATCCCTAATATCTTCCATAACCCCACGAGACATATGTTACATAGAATAAGGAAAAAGAAGGAATTCAGAAAAGAGGAAGGTAGAAAGGACACTGAGAAAAATTACTATTATTCTACAATTTTAGCTTTGAGCTTATTTTGTAATAAGAGCCTATTGTATAGTACCTGTAGAAAGCCAAGGATTGAATAGAGAATTATATGGCATTGTACTCCAAAGTGGAAAGAACTACCAAGACCAATCACAAAAGTGTCTATGCCATTTGTTGCAGATTAGCAGTTGGTTCCTTAATTAGATGTCATTATCATTCCATAAGACTGTCAGGTTATCTTCTATCCTCAGAAATAAATAGGTAAATAGCTTTGCATATGTTTACAATAGCTAGTTCCACTCTACTCCTTCCCCACCTTATACCCTCCCCCCCAAAAAAAAGTATGTCAGGAATCTGGAAAACTACAAAATTTGAGGAACAAAACAGTTGGATCTAAACCCAAGTTATAAATCCGAGTTAAAAGTAGATCCTTTTATTTCACTTTTTATAGTTAATATTTTATTTTTCCCCAGCAACATGTGAAACATTTTTTGCATGTTTTTAAAACTTTGAGTTCCATATAGCCTCCCTTCCTCTCTTCCCACCCCATTCCCATTAAGATCCTTTTATTTTAAAGAAAGGATTTATAAGGTCTTTATAATTGAAATATATTAATGTAGAAATTACACTGCTTTTCCCAAATAAGTGAAGGATATTGGTAAATTTAGTCTGGAAGAAAAGTTAATGGATTAAAAAGATAATGAATATTACATTAAATAAGACACAAGTAAAAGTTTCTTGACTACCCAGGTGGTTTAAAGAAATATGGAAGAACCTATCAAAGAATTGTGTGTAAGTTGTCTTGATCCTGAAAGCAAGATAAGACCAGACAGTTCTCCATATCTATTGCTGTTTTCAGTCATTTTCTGCCAAGTTCAACTCTCTATGACCCCATTTGGGATTTTCCTAACAGAGATATTAGAGTAGTTTGTCATTTCCTTCTTAAACTCATTTTATAGATAAGGAAACTCAAGCAAACAGGTTTAAGCAAATTGCTCAGTCTTACACAACTAATAAGTATTTGAAGCCAGGAAGATGTCTTCCTGATTCAAAGTCCAGTGCTTAATCCACTGTACTGCCTACCTGCCTGTTCTCCATATTGGAATGTATTAAGCATTCATTCACCTGTCTCAAGTACATGAATAGAGTAAAACATTTCTTGAAGCATCTTCTCCTAGAATTTTTTTTGATTTAAGTTGAAAATTCTTATACAATTGTGGCAGGCAACTTTGAGGCTTAGGTTATCTAAGTATATACTTTACAAACATTGTTATTTTCTTCTTTCAAAAAGGGAAGAATTGGAAAAGTTTCCATCTTTTTATGTTTTGTTTAAAATTTATGAATGTGTTTAAAACCAGACACGTCCTAAATCCACAGAGTAATATCTCTAAATAATATAAAATACTTTTAAAACACTTTTCACATTTCATAAATTCATTATTTCACAAGAGAGCATTTTGTAATGACCCTGATGTACTCTTTCTCGCAAATGGAATTGGCTGCCTTATCACATAACTTATTCTCTCTTACTTTTAGAACTTTTCTAGATGAAAATTCTGACTAACTTGATTCAGAAATTCCTTTACCTAATTTGTATAACCTAGTTAGTAAGCTTGTTATTGTTATTTAGCCTAAATGAATATGATTTAGTTGGCTAATATAGATTATTGTTATGAGTTTGACATACATGGGCAAAGTTTTATTACCAGGAATAAAATACCTTTGATTGATCTATATATCAAGTCCTATTAAGTGCTTTATCAATATCACCATTATCATCCTCACCTAATATTTCACTGGACATGCCATACATGTTCCATTGTGAATGTACAAGGTTTCTCTGTACAAATTGTCAGTATTCTAAGGTTTGAATTTTAATTTTTGTGGGAACTACCCTTGATAGCTCATATATTTAGAACTGGTAGAGATCTTACAGGTCAAGAAACTAACCCCCCTCACTTTACATAAAGTAAAATGACTCCAATAAAGTTTGAGACTTTCCTAGAGTCACACAGCTAATATCTGAAAAAAATTTCAAGTCAAGATTTTCTAGACTGTTAAGTTAAAAATTCTATCCACTTACCCACGCTGCCTTTTGGCAACACTATATTTTAGTTGCATGAGACCCTAGATATTGAACAATTCATCAAAAATAAACTTGTAAAACAGTATCAGAAATGGGAATCCAACCCAAGTATTCCTGAACAGAGGTCCAGCATTCCATATATTGTAGCACACTGACTTCACAAAGTACAAAACAAAAAGATTCAAAATTTAGAAGTTGATAGAATGCACATCAATTGGGGAATAGCTGAACAAGTTATGGTATATGAATGTAATAAAATATTATTTTGCTATCAGAAATGATGAGTAAGTGGATTACAGAAAAACCTGGAAAGATTTACATGAATTGATGTTGAAGAAACTGAGGAGGACCAAGAAAGCATCGTACCCAGTAACAGCAATATTGGGCAATGATCAACCATGATAAACTTAGCTCTTCCTAGCAATACAATTTCAAAAGACTCATGACAGAAAATGTCCACATCCAGAGACAGAACTATAGAGTCTCAGTACAGATCAAAGCATACTATTTTCATTTTTTGTGGCTTTTCCCTCTTTTTCTATTTCTTCTTTCACAATATGACTAATATGGAAATGTTATCATTATTGCACATGGATAGCCAATAACTGGTTGCATGCTTGGGAGGTGGGAGGTAAGGGAGAAAGAAGAAAAAATTTGGAACGCAAAATCTTATAAAAATGAATATTGAAAACTATCTTTACATATAATTGGAAGAAATAAGATATCATTTACCAAAAAAGCTTACATGGAACTTTTATAGAATCGTAGACCATAAGATCATAAAATTATAGCAGGAAAGAACCACAAAGATGAGATAATCTAAATTATATTATCTACCAAACATGTGATTTAGTTGCTTTCTTTTAATCTAAGTGAAAATTATATAGTTTTGACTTTTTTTTCATAGAATAAAGAGGATCAAGAGTAGAATATGGTACTTGAATTAAGGGTAACTTTATATCCAGATGAATCAGGATCCACAGAGCAGACATGAGTCAGTACGTCTTTAATGTACCTAGCCTGGCATGAGTCAACATTGACTGGAACCAGATGATGAGTCTCTCATGGCTACTAAACTTATAAGAGAACTCTTGTAAGAGTTAATGCTGAGGGGGATGGGGAGAAGGTACCACTTTGTGCCAAAAGTTAGTGAGAGAAGGGAGGAAACTGCTGGGGTGAAGAAGCAATGGAAGTAGTCATCGAAGAGGGAAGAAAATGAGAGAAAAGTAAGGTGGGCACTAATGATGGCTTCTGGGCAATGAGTTAGAAACAAGAATAGGCAGGCACGTGAGTGCAATCTTAGGTATTGATTTCCTTTTCTTGCTCCTGCTTTCTCTGCACCCTGCTGTGCTCAATCTTCTGTCCTTTTTCCTCTCAGGCAGGTTTATTCTTATCTTGCTAAGATACAAAGTAAATTTCATGCAGTTTATTGCAAGGGAACATTTTAGATGTGACCTTTAAAAGCACAGTAATCTATAGGAATGACTATCAAGGCACCTTTTATCCCGACGTGGTCAGAGCTGATGCCAAGTTGAGATCTTTAAGTAGTTAGAAACTTCAGAAAACTGAATGACAAAAAGATGAGAAACTGAAACAGCTAAGTCAAGGCTGATTTTCAGTTCTGCCTTTGACTTAAGTCTAAATAGACTAATTAAAAGAGAAGAATATTTCCCATTCTAAATAAAAATGTGACTCTTTCGTCTCCCTTTTCATGCAACCTACTGAAAAATAAATTTGCCTCTTTACTTATAAGGAATCATAGCTGCTTAGTTAATATTTCTTGATCAATTGATTTATAATAGAGGAATTAAGCACTTATACTGATGTATTCAAAAATAGTCTAAGGATATATGTGCATTAAAGCATAGAAAAATAGAACTCTTGTATATGTGTACTGAAGTATAGAAATATATGTATATATGTGTGCATTAAAGTGTATATATATATGTAATGTATTTATATGTGTATTTGTGTGTTAAATATAGAATTATATATGTGTGTTAAAGTATAGAGCTATGTATATAGGGCTATACTTTACCGTATACACACATTAATATTCACATATTAATGTGAATAAATATATTAAAATGTGTGTTAAATATAGAATTATATATTATGTTAAAGTATAGGGCTATGTATATGCATCTATACTTTAATGTATAGACATAATGTGTGTAAAATATAAAATTATATATTTATTATGTTAAAGTATAGGGCTATGTATATGTCTAATATAAATATATAATATGTGTTTATATATACCTATACATTTATATGTATGTATTAAATATAGAATTATATAGATATAATTATTTAGATTTGTTATATTTTAACAGATAGGCATAATGTATATGAATATATATTTATATATGTATATGTATATACATATATAGATAGAAATGCATTTCAATGTGTGTTAAAAGTCAGTGATATATGAGTGTGTGTTTGTGTGTATGTTTATACATGTATAATAGAAGTTTAGCCTTGGAGTAGAAATCCTAGAGTACAAAGACAAATCCAGCCTTTATATATCCGTGGGCTACAGTCCATGGGCTACTTACCTGACCCCTCAGTGTCCCAAGCAACTCAAAGTTTTAGTGAATTGCTGATATGCATCAGGAGTCTCTATGCCTGGAGCTCCCT
Source organism: Myrmecobius fasciatus (assembly GCA_023553655.1). NCBI lineage: Eukaryota > Metazoa > Chordata > Mammalia > Dasyuromorphia > Myrmecobiidae > Myrmecobius > Myrmecobius fasciatus. The sequence continues at coordinate 34,380 of JAJPUD010010633.1, read as the reverse complement.
GTGATGATGAAATTATAGATCTGTACAGTTCACATCCTCTAAAAAAGAAAAAAAATCACAATCTTCTGTTATAGAGAATAGTCTTAATATCTATTGAAGAAATGGGGGGGGGGAGAAGTTTCCATTATCAAAGTCCTGAATTAAATTTCGTCATGTTAATTTCAGCTTATTCTTCTATCCTCTTGAGATTTTTGTGAAGCATATTTACTATCTTTCTCAGTGATCCAGAAATATGGTAAATGTTTTCAGTTTTCACTAAAATCCTTGTTAAAAACTGTAATGCAGTTAATTGTGTTAAGTGGATTGAAAACCATGGCAAAGGTTATTCTAGGGTAAATAGGTAAATACTGAAGATTTTGTAAATACCTATTAATTATGTCAATAAATAACAAAGTAATATTCTAAATACAATATGATTATTCATTATAAATGAAATTTTCTATTTGGGCCTAATTTATATTTATACAGTTACTAGAATTGTAAACTTCTAGTGAGCAGTAACCAATATGACCTCAGGAAAAATCACAAGTTTCTCTGGGCCTCAAAGCCCTCCATTATAAAATGAAATGGGTGGATTGGATGTCCTCTCAGACCTTCTACATCTGGATTTTACTCATCTTTTAATCCATCTATTACCTAATAAAGTACCTTGTACATAAGAAAAAATGGATAAATATTTGTCAAAAATCTTTAAAAAAAATTTTAGCCACTAAACTTAACATTGCAGTTATGGATATTCCCTTCATCTAATTTATTTCAGGGAATAATAGTAGCTTACATTTGTAAGAGAGGCAGGAAGTGGAAAGAGCCCTGTTTCCAACTTTGTCACCCAATGGCAATTCCAAAAGCGATACTAATCTGCAAAAATAGAGGGTGTTTTCTCATCTAGAAATTCCTTCTGTCAGTGAAATCACAAGTCCTGTGAATATAAATCCTATATTTACATAGTGCTTTTATGATTATGAAGTACACACACAAATTCTCATTTGTTTCTTATATTTTGAGGTAAACAATAAAAATAGTGTTATCTCCATTTTACAGATTAGGAAACTGAGGCTCAGAAAAAGGAGCAGAGGTAGATTTGTAACTCAGGGCTCACTAACTTCAGTCCCAATGTTTGTTTTTTCTAGTATACTATACTGCCAGACCAAGTGATCCACATTAAATGCAAAAACTATTATATTAAAATATGTTTCACTGAAAATTCATCTTTCAAGCAGATGCTCAGAGATTTATCTTGATTGCAAGGGAAGATGGCAATTTTGGACAATTATTTATTCTTATAATAGCTCAAGAGCTTTTATCGTCAAGTACTTGCTATTTGTAGACATGTCTTCCATCTTTAAACAAGTGAATATTAATCGGCTTGTTTTTAATCCTCATAACATGACTTAATCTTTGCTGGTCTGTTCCATGAGCTAATAAGTAAATATTGTATGGAAGTTGAGTTGTCAGTTATTTCCATTCTTCTTGAAAGAAATAAAAATAAATAACCAAAAGCAAACTTTTAAATAAAAAATAATTCTACTCGTTTTAAAAAACATTGTCTTTGACACTTCTTAGGAAGACACCAGCCAATAATAAAAAACTTGAAGCTTTATTGTAGTTTTCCTGTATTTTTGTCATAGTTCTTATTATACAGTCAACATATGATTTGTCTTGAATCTTTCTTTATTTGGTCTAATATATTTCTATCAATAGGAAGCCATATCTTTATTTCTTTATACATAGGACAGGTAAGTATTAGATGAAATGTTTTAAGATGATCATATCATCCAAGTTGGACTTTTCTGACAAATTCATTGATGTAATTATTTAGAAATTACATACCTAAATAAATGTTATATACAACATTAAAAAAATCACTTTGGGTTCCATATTGACTTAGAAAACTTTAAGTTAACATTGTTTTATTGAATTTTTATTTATTTTGTTTAAAATTTCCCCATTACATTTTAAGTTAGTCCCTTCCACACAAGAGTATTAGGGTAATTGAGATTGACCAGAAATCCATCCCTAAGTATAACATATAACTTAGAAGTCATGAATTATCAGGAAAATATTATGGAGTTTAAAATTCTCAAGACTAGCAAAATGTCACTCCTGTGAAATTAAACTTTCACCCACTCAGGTCTTTGAAAAGCAATGGAAAGTTGGAATTTTAATTAGCAGCAAATTAAAAAACGTTTAGCATTCTGTGGGAAATAGGCAGGAGGTGGGAGGAGGAGGTTTGGGGGCAATATCATTTTACAGTTGGTGTAAAAAACGTTCTGTGGCTTGTTAAGCACCTATTATTGCATGAGCACCTCTTCTCATTGGAATAAAGTTCCATTCATATTCATCCAATAAGTGTTTATTAAACATTTTCTATGAACCAGGAACTGTATTTAGTACTAGGAACAGAAAGACAACCAAAAAGTCTCTATTTCAGGGAACCTGTAGTCAAATAAATAAATACAGAAAGTTAATACCAAGTGATTTGGTGAGGAGAGAAATCGCTAGCCATTGGAATGTAGGAGACAATAGAGAAGACTTTGTATAGAAGACAGAACTTTAGCTGAGCCTTGATATCTAAAAAACTATATTTGAGATCACAGAAAATTTTCAGTATTTAATGAGCCACTTTAGCATAGTGGGTGAGATGCAGAAAACCTCAGGTGCATGCTTCATAACTATGATTAAATTGTGAGCCCCTCCAGGACAGGAATGATTTTTGCCTTTCTTTGCAGCCTCAGCATTTATCACAGTGCCTGACACACAGTAAGTGCTTCATAAAATTATTATTGGTGACCACAGACAAATCATTTAATCTTTCTGATCCTCAAAATCTTAATCTAGAAAATGGAAATAATGGTAACTGCACCAGTCTTACAAGATTATTTGAAAAAAAACTAACAGTATCAAATAATACAAGGTTGTTTTTTTTTCTAAAGTACCAATCCTTTATTTTATTTTTTTCTATCAATACTATTTTATTTTTCCAAATACATGTAAAGATAGTTTCCAACATATATTTTTGTAAAACTTTGTGCTGCAAATTTTTCTAGCTCCCTTCCTTACTTTTCCACTCCCCAAAACAGTAAGCAATCTGAAAAAGGTTCCGTATGTGCAATTCTTTTAAAAAATTTCCCTATTTATCATGTTGTGCAAAAAAATTAGATCAAAATGAGAAAAACCACACACAAAACAAACAACCAAAAAAAAGGTGAAAATACTATGCCTCAAACCATATTCAGTCTCCATATTCATAATTCTTTCTCTAGATGAAGATGACATTTTCCATCCTGAGTCTTTTGGAATATGACTGGGTTTTTTTTTATCTTGTTTTTCATATAAATGTTATTTTTATCCTAACAATATTATGGATATCTAGATGATTCAGAGGGTACTTTTTAGGTCTAAATTCTATTATGCTGGGGTGATCTCTCTCTTTTTTTATGCCTTGGGATTTAAATTTTAAATTAGCCTCTATTAGAATTTAAATTATTAAATTATGTAGCTTGAGTATAATAGAGGGAAATGTTCAGGAGAGTTATGAAACAATCACACAACTTCATAATGGTCTTTTCATGGAAGGAAATGTACACATTTAAAAAATCTAGCTGAGTCTGCCTATGTATTTGGGCTAAGGTTTAGTTATTTAAGTTGGAGGATGTGATTTCAAGGTCCCAACCTGTTATTGTTCATTGAATACTTAAAATAAAGCAGGTGTCTTGTTCCCTGTGACTTGACTTTAATTAGAAGATAACATTTTCTAATTTAACTGGTTCTCTAAGATAATGAGACAATCATGTTTTTAAATAGTTTCCTTGCATCTTTTTGGGGGATCATCAGTCAGTTTTCTCATCTCAACCCACGTTGTGGTTATTCTTTGAAGGGCATGTAGAAAAGTTGAGCAGTAATTTCCCTGGTCAGCAACAATAACCAATTTGACTGCCTTTGTGAATATGAAATTAAAACTGTTTGGCTGCACCACAGATATCGCTACCATAGTAGAACCAAGGACGAATCAAGGGGTAGTAAGTAGATTTGCTTTTCAGTGTTTTGCAAATGTCTTATGAGATATTTTTGAAACACTTTTCAGCATTTTATGCATGACTTTTTTGAGAAAGCTAAGTTTCAAAAAAACCATTCACAACTAATAACCAGTTAATCCTGATCCTTATTTTAATGTATTTGTTGTCTTGTATATGCCTTAATTCCCCTAATAGATATTAAAAGGCAAGTTAGTTAATGTGAATTTATTGAATTGTGTAGACAGTCCTGTACTAATTACTGCAGCGGATACAAAAGAATAAAATAGTCTTGCCCTCAGGAGTGCTAAAAACAATGGCATATGTTTATACATGAAAAACGTGTACAGGGAAGATAAAGAGCTGAAATTTTATGTTGCTGTGTATTTATCTACATAATTACCAGCACAGAGAACGAAAGATTTGAGTAAAAATAGGAAAAGATGGATAGGATAGTAGAGGATATATATCAATACTATGCTACTCATACTACACTATACTATACCCACACTATATTAATAGGAAGCATAAGCTTCTGAAGGAAGTGAGTGAAGCAGGTTTGAGGGGCAAAGACTTGTGTGGCTGGGAGATATCAGAGATAATCATAATACTACTAGCTAACATTTACATAGATCAACCTATTTGGTCCCTTCAAAAACTATGTAGAACACATAGTCTAGGTATTATTGCCTCATTTTCTGCAGTTGAGAAACTTAGAGATATCAAGAATGACTTGCCCAGAGTTACATAACTAATAAGTAACTGAAGAAGGATTCAAACGTTGGTCTCTCTTCCTAAATCTGAAACTCTTCTATTTCCTGCTTTCTTTTAGTCAGCAAAAATAATTTGTGTATACATGTGTCTATAACTATATGTGTGTTATACACACATATGTGCACATGTGCATGTATACATGTTTATATATAGGATGTTATATATACATATATTTTTCTATAACAAATATGCACATGTGCTTATACATGAATTTGTGTGTATTTGATATGGAAAATGTGTGTGCACATGCATCTGTGTATACACATATACATGAATGTGTATAAGCACATGTGTGTGTATGTTATAGAAAATTAAGTGCATATGGCATACATGTAACATTTTATAGCTATACCTATACATACAATAGCATTATATATCTACATGTATATAGTATTATCTCACTATATTTACTTGCCTACTTCTGTATCTACCTATATAACTCCCTAATTATCTCTCTTTTTTGTTCTTTCTCAGTCTAAATATCTCAGTGCTCAGAGACAGAAATCAGCTATTTACAGGGAGAGAAAGCAAGCTAGCCGAGTTGATGGCATCAGGTGACACTATTGATTTTTGACAAGAGACAATTTGTGTAGATTTTATAGTACCTTGTTTAGGTTTCTAAGCAAGAGACTGATAGGATCTAAATGTTTAAGAAGGTAAATGCAAAGAAACATAATCAAATATGTATTTATAGTATCTCTGAGTTAACTATCAACTACTACTTAGTCTTCAATAAATAACAGGCTAGGAACCAGAATCCTTTCAACAGATATATTGTTTATATTCTTCAAAATATAAGACCATCCATCTAATTCAGTCTTAACCCACACTTTCCTTATATCTCCTCCACGATAAGCCTTCAATTAGAAATGCCTTTCTTATTTCCAAGGTCCTAGGATTTCTAATGAAATGAGTGAGTGGATGAAAGAAGGAATGAATCTGGAATATTTAGATAACTAGTTGATACTACTGAAATGAGCCAGTCTGAATGAGTTGTTCCCAAATGAGTTTGTGTTATTAAGGAAATCAAATTGCTTCATTATTTTTGTCAATGTTAATCATCCTGTTTCTGGGGGGGGGAGGGAGGGATTTGGAAGCATGTTAATGCCAGAAGAGGGGATAGACAGAGATCATCTAGTCCAAAATCCTCATTGTATACATGAGGAAACCTAGACTTAGAAGTGGGGAAGTGACTTGCATGAGGTCATATGACTAATTAATGACAAATTGGAGTCCAAGTTTGCTTATTGTCAAGGTAATGTGTATCCCTAGCACCTTCCACAGCACCTGGCACATGGTAGGTTTTTAATAAATTCTTATTCAATGATTGATTTTTCCTAAACTGTGCTTTCAGGACCCTATTAGTGTCTTTCTCTAGACAACTGGAAGATAAATATGTAGTCTTCTCAACATATTTTTTTTTAGTAATAACTCCATCTACTGGTTAGTTTAGTTGTTTTATGGTATTTTGTTTTGTACTCCCTAATAAGTAAATATGAGATAGTAAATATTAGCTTGTGTTGTATGCAACATCCTGCATGAAACACTTTTAAAAAATCTTCATAAATAATGTTTGAGAGATTCTGTTTATTCCCATGGCAGAAATTTATACAGTAAGCAAACCATTCATGGTATAATTTTTGATGTGCTCAAATAAATATAGTCAAAATATATACAGACCCAGTTCCCATGGTTAACATTTTTAGAATAGCTGAGCCATTAAGATTGAATGTCTCACTAGTTAAAAGTCCATTGGTGGCAATTGCTGATTAAAAATTTGCTTGAATAAGCAAGCTTTTAGAAATTTTCATTACTAACTAGACAAAAAAGTAATCAAAGCTTTTAAAATTCAATAAATTTGTTTATAGTAATGTTAGAAATGCTGCTAATATCCCATTCCATGTGGAAAAGAGTCAACAAGATTCCTTAAACAGTTACTATGTACCAGGGACTGTGCTAAACAATGAGGATTCAAATAAAGATAAAAAACAATCCATGCCCTCAAATGCTGACATTTTCATGGAGTAAACAACATGTGAATACTAATTTCATACAAGGTATACACAAAGTAGTTGGAAGATAATATCAGAAAGGAAGGTACAGAAGGGTTGTAGATAGAAAAAATAGTTATTGAAGATAATGGGTAGGAAAAAATGTGGTCATGGGGAAAAGTGAGAGAAGTGGTGTTTTAACATCAGGGGAACTAATTGATTGACTTAGCAGAAAAATTATCCTTTAATTAGGTATAGGGACAGCAAAGTGGTTCATGGATAGTATGCCAGATCTAGAGTCAGAAAAAACTCAACTTCATATATTCAAATCTAGCCTCAGAAACTTCTTAACTGTGGAACCCTATGCAAGCCATTTTATCCTTTTTGCCTCAATTTCTTCATCTGTAAAATGAGCTGCTTTAAATATCAAATCACTCTGGTATCTTTAACTCTTTCCCTCCCCCCACCAAAAAAAAAAGGTGGAAGAGATCATGAAGACTTGGACATGACTTAGTAGAAAAGGAGAACTTAATGAAGTAAATGTCAAGCAACCCCACCTTTCTATTAATATACTAACTACTCTGATTATTAACTGACAAATTTTTTTTTCATTGCATAAACAACAACCAAGTTGTAAAAAGTTTCTCCACTTGCTGAAGCTTAGAAATAGAGAATCTATGCATAATACCCTGTGATATTTGCTATTCTGATATTTTTGGAAATGTCAAACTATCCCTGGAGAATTTTATAGTTTTTAAGTTTCAATATCGCCTTCATTTAATACAGATTCAATAGCTGCATCCAGGTGAATGCTGATGCCTAGGGGTTTCAGTGTTTAAGTCTTGTCTGAAGGCTAACCTGAGGCATAAATAACTGAAAGCAAGGCTATAATTGCAATGATAACAATCTAGTCTCAAGTTATTTTTGTCTATTAAAAAAAAGACTTTGTTAGTATTTTTTTAAAGGCAGAGTTTGTGTGGTTTTTTCTGTGCAAGGAGCTCCCAGATAAAAAATTCCCTTCTTCAACACAGATTAACATCAGCTTTTTAACTTATACTCTTAGATATTCCCCTGGGTTACAGAGTAGTTAATTGATTTAATAATCCAGAGCCACATGGATAGAATATGTCATAGTGTATGAGTCTGAAGACATTTCCCTCTTTGCACTGAGCCATGACTGTCTTTTTGTTAATGTTATTGAACTAAATATGAATCACTTAATCAATTTGTCAATCATAGGCTTTAGACTTATAGGAATATTAAAGGCAAGTTACAATATAAACTAATTTTGAAGTAATTCAAATACCTAATTATCATAATAATTTAGATTTTAGAGTTTGAAGAATAATCGTTGGTCCTTGCAACAACTTTCTTAGATAGTAATGAAAGTATTATTATCCCCATTTCACAAATGAGAAAACTGAGACTTAGATTAAGTGACAAAGTCACAGAACTAGTATGATAGGCCATAGAAGTTGTAAAGATTCTTATCCCAATTTCTACTTTCACAAATAAATCCTAACCAAATACAATTTCACCTACCCAAAATTCCATAGGTACCTCTGAGGAGTCAGGAATGTTTGTCTAATTCGGTAATATTTAATCCTTCCTAGAGAGCTTCCCTTTGAAGATTATCATTTAAGAATCATTTTAGTCAGCCAGCCGTAAGTAGCTTTTGGAAAGGAACATTTACTAGAGTAGTACAAAAAGAACAGTTAATAAAATACCCCCCTCAAAAAAAGTCTCTAACACAGTTTTACAAGCTCAGTTTATTTTATCATAGTTTTTGTGCAATATTGCTCCAATTTGCACATGTCTAAAGCCTATGATTGACAAATTGATTAAGTAGCTCATCATTTGCATTAAGTAGAGTGGGAGGGCTTAATGAAATAAATATCAGTTAACTCCACCTTTCTATTAGCATACTAACTACTCTAATTGATTATTAACTGAATTATTTTTTATGCATAAAATAAAGAGGTTAGTTTGAAGTAACCTAATCTATCAACGTAAATCTTTCTGCATTAAGAAGTTCTGTAATTATAAATCACCATTATAAATGCCCATATCATTGGGTTATTATTAATTATTAAATATATTTAATTTATAATAATATATAATGTATGTTATTAAATGTTATTAAAGAACATATAAAGAAAAATGCTATCTGCATCCAGATAATGAACTGATAAATAGAAATATGTACAGAATTATATATTTGTAAGTATATGTACATGTGTGTATACACACACACACACACACACACACACACACACATTTGTGTCTAATGATAGCCCTTTCTAGGACTGGGAAATTGAGAGGGAAAAAAATTATATCACAATTTTATTATATATTTAAATGGAATAGCAAGTTGTACATATTAGATCTGGAGTTTCATGTGCAATCATCTTTTTTTATTCTCTTATAGAAATACTTGTTTTATTCTACAAATTAAAAATAAAATTTTAAAAAACTTTTATGATTCTACAATTGTATCCTCCTTATAGTGAAAGAACTTTTACTTTCAACTCAGCAATTGAACAATTATTTATTAAGTGATTTCTCTGGAGGAGAGGAGCTGTGCTTTATCTGGTCTATTACATTTCTGAGCCTAGAAAAATATCAGTTCCCATAGCCCCTATTTAATTCCACATCAAGTAAATTTCAGTTTGGGGATGAAGTACTCTTATATGCTGTCTCCAGCCTCCCACATTGAATGAGACTAGTCCATAACATCTTGTCTTGTTTACAGGCCTAATTGCATCATTTATTTGCAGTTTTTGTTGTTGTTGTTGTTGTTGATGTTTTAATCTTTCTAGGGAAAGGGTTCATATCTTTGCTTTGCCACTGACTGGCCATATACCCTTGGATAGATAGTTCTGAGTTTTGGGGGTTTTTTGTGGTTGTTGTTGTAACAATTATTACAACAACAATGATGATGACAGCATTTATATCATTCATGATTTAAGAAAGAGCTTTATATGTTCTTTTATTTGTTGCTAATAACATCCCCGGAAGGGCTGGTCCCCATTTTACAAATGGAACACTGGGCCTGAGAGGGGTTAAGTGATTTGACCAGGGTCACTATCTGAAGTAAGTTTTAAACTCTCATCTTCCTGATTCCTAGTTTCATGTTCTAACCCATGTAGTACCAAAGTTGCAAGGTGGAATATAAGATTGGAGCAGATTACTTCTAAGATCCCTAGCAGTTCTATCCTTTGAGATCAGAGACCTTATTTTTTTTTATTTCTTTCATAAATTACTCATCATATTTGTCCTCTAAATTTTAAATAATTGTGATAATATCATTTTAATTGAATTCAATTGTAAGATAACTTTGGACCCAGTATTTCTGCAACTAACAATTAGATCTCAAACCATATCATGTTGCTTTAGAAACATAATTAGGGATATGTATGTATATATGTGTGTATACATGTGAATATGCAAAACTATATGTGTGTATATATACATATACATACATATATAACACATTTGTATGTATATATATAAATATATGATATAAGCATACATTATGACTCCATAGTAACCAGACTGTTTATATATACATATATATGATTTTCCTATCAAACATGCACAATGAATTGCAGTGTGTTAATCTCTTACCTCCCATCTTTTCCCAAGTGATCACACATAGTCTATTCATTTTGGGGTTTTTTCTGTCCTTAGATCAGTTAATCCCTGAAAAAGTTGTTGTTGTTGTTGTTGTTGTTGTTGTTGTTGTTGTTGTTGTTGTTGTTGTTGTTGTTATTTGGGTTTGGAGTTTTTGTTGTGGGGTTGGTTTTTTTTGCACATCCTAAAGTATTTTTGTACCTGCTGAGCCTAATTGCTGGGCACAAAGAGTTAGTTGCAAAACTCTGATAACAAGGCAAGTAATCACAACCCACAAATTACAGTTCCTTCCTTGAATGTTTGTGCCCTTAGTGACTCACAGTGAGGGCCAAAATTATAATCACCTTCTGCAGCCACTTTTCTGGCTGCCTTTCTGAAGTGTCAGGTCCAACAAAACTCCCAGGGTGAGAATCTGAGTTTGTGGCTTTCCACATGAATTGCTGTTTGCCTGTACAGTTGTGAGACTAAAATGCAAACATTCTACATTTGATTCTTTACAGGAAGATGGGAAGGAGTTAGTGACTTCCATTTCTCCAAGCATGAACTTTTTTTTAATGAAGCCTTTTGTTTTTATCTTTTTTCGCTTCTGAATATAGCCCTCCCCTTTCTACTTACGAAGCTTTTCCTTAGAGCAAAGATTTTAAAAGAAAAAAGGGGAAATATAATTGGGCAAAATCATCCAACCAGTTTATGTGATCTGATAATATAGGCAATATAGGTATATCTACAATTCTTCATCTCTTTAATGAAAGGAAGGAAGTGAATGCTTTCAACTCTTCTCTGGAATCAGGCTTAGTCATTATATAACCCAATTCCATTTGGCTTTATTATGCTTTCCATTTACATTGACAAACATTCATTTTCAAGAAGGAAGAAAATGTTCACTGAAGTTTATTTTTAGTTCACAATTAAAATGTTTTCCCTCTAAAGGCTGGTAAAAGTTTTACTGACTATAAAGTGAAATGATCCCAATTGTTCAATTGTATTACTAGCTACAGATTAAGGATTTTATGAGCAAGACTGTAGACAGAAGTATTATCAACCATGAGATATATAGTTTTAGTTACCCATGAGTCTAGATCAGGTTCATGGCATGCTCATTGGAATTCCATATTTTATCTTATTACAAGTAAAATAGCTTTGTTCTTTATATTTATCAAAAGGTTATATCTAAGTTGAAATGAAGTCATTCAATTTAATTCCAAATATCACTTAGAAAATTTGGGGATATTTAATATATATATGTATTGTTATTATACTTAAGTATTTCTCATAAATATTATCAGAGTAATGTGAGTTTGAATGCCCAATTCAATTAGAAAATGGCTATGCTTGAGTTTCTATATGATATAGGCAAATTTAGACCCAACAAGTAGGGTAGGAGATTGGGAAAAGGAAGGATACAGTAAATAATTTCATTTATTTTTTTTTTCTAAAGTGCATGCTTTATGTTAGGAAATTTTGTTCTCTATAGCATTCAGGTCTCCAAGATCAGCCTATTTTTCTAATGCATAAAATTTTAAGGTAACAAACATTTTGTCCTAATACAAGATAATGACCATCACTCATGAAAGCTGATCTCCATAGGAGACAGGGGTAGTGATAAAGAGAATCCTGTGCCTGGATTTGGATAACTAGATGCCAGATAAATGTGATTGTACTATTGCTTAATTATATATTCCACAGAATTCAGTGGAGTGTTCCTTGGTAAGGGAGGTAGTTACTCAATAATTGTTATTGATTGAGTACTTGGGCACAGATGAGACAACATTCACATAATCAGAAATTTATTGCCTGGATTCATTCCCTGGATGAAATCAGATCTGTCAACCAGCTGGCAATGGCACACTGTAATCATGCCCTTGTTAGAGGTTGTCTGGTTTGAGTTGCCTTCTCTCTGCTAGGGCAAATACCTGCTAGGGCTATTCTGAATGCCAAGAAACTCAGACTTGTTATTGTTATTGATGTTCTTAATAAGGGAAATTATGAAAGGAAATAAGAGTTTTTAAGGAACATTTTTTTTGCTATATTTTACCTGGAATGGAAACTCTCCATTTCATTATAAACTTATAAGTGAGTAGTAAGGAAGGTGATATTAGAAATCATCAGGATAAATTTCTTCTTACAACATTCCTAGGGATAATGGAAAAAACACTGAACTTGAATTCAAAAGTCCTGGATTCTAATCACTTTGCTTTACTTTCTCCATAGAAACTTAGTCAAAAACTCTACATCGTTGTCTTTTGTGAATGCATGGAGATTGATACATCAAAATATAAAATTATGATTAACACACAACCATTGGATGATCCAAAGGAGTATGAACACTGTTCCTGGGAATAGCGCTCCTTTTTTTTCCTCATTGCACAGAGAAAAGGTAGATAAATAGATATTGATAGAGGCACTATATGCATACATTATATTGCATATGAATATATGTATTTAAATTTGTACATATATAATGTGGATATACATATATTTAATACATGTATATATGAATATATACATACACACACCTAACAGGAAGTATGGTAATCTAGAAAACACCCTAATCTGATGGTTCACTCCCTAATAGCTTAAACCATAATAACATTAACAGCTCAACCTCACATTTAATAACTTTTTCAGGTTTATATGGAAACTTAAGCATAGCCACTTTCTAATTGGATTGGGCATTCAAACTCAAATTACTCTGATAATATTTATGAAAAATAATTAAGTATAATAATAATAATAATAATAATAAATATATATTAAATATCCCCACATTTTAAGTGATAGTTGGAATTAAATTGAATGACTTCATTTCAACAGATATACCCTCTTGATAAATATAAATTACATATAAATGGATATTATTGTTTATTCATTATATATTAATTGCATTTTAATGTATATACATATTAGCATGTGATTAATGAATAAATTATAATGATATCATTTATGTAGTATTGTATTATTGTTGAGCAACTTGTTCAAAGTCACAAAGCTAATGACAGTATTAGAGAAAGTGATAACTGAAAACCATTAGTATAATTTTTCATAGGGATACTGGATGACCCTGACTATTTTGGATAGCCAGAAAATATGAATGGATAAGAAAATTTTTTCATCTCTTAGAAAAATATGAGTATCTTTTAGAGAACATGTAGACTTGGTAATTATGTCAAAGGGCATCTGGTCCAGTCTTCCCCCTTTTACAGATGATGAAACTTGAAGCCCTCTTAACCATTTTTCTTGGTTGTACCTTTGGGGTCAAATAAAATGAGGAAAATTTCTTTCATATACTTTTCTATCCAACCATAACATTCTTCCCACAACCATCCCATTCTTTTCTTCCCTATCCTAAATATGCCCAGTTCCTTCAACCTAGGCATGAATTCAAAACCCTTCTCAATTGCAATTGCTTTTCTTTGAACATGCCCTAGTTAAATTTTGAGAATGGTTTGGCTTTTGACTAAATGATATTAAATATGGATGCTACAGGATTGATTTTATGTTCTAAATTAATTACATTTCTCTATTTCATCTGAAGACAAGATTGGATATCCCTCACTTTAATGAGCTACCTAGTTATACCAATTTGGATTTTCATATTTCCTGGAAACTGGGCCAGTCCAGAGTTATTAGATCAGAAGTCCATAATCCTGACCCCCAGTTCTCAGTTCTAATATCAATTACAGCTAAGTAAGTAGTATATAGGTATATAGAAAAATAAAAGCCACTTGTTAGATAAGTATAATTAGATAGATTCAGACAGATATATAGATAAAGAAAGAAACAAAGACACAGACACACAAGAGAAGCAGCATAGCAGAATGAATAAAAAAAAACTGGCTTTAGAATCAAGAAGACTTGGAGTTCAAGTACCATTAAGATGTACTGTTGTATTACCCTTAGCAAATCTCATCCCAGTACTCCTGGCAACTTTTCAGGATTGTAAGTTGCAGAAGTACTAGTCATCTAAGTTGGTAGAGTAAGTTCTTCATTTGCAGTTACTTTCACTGATGAAGAGAACCACTGATGTGGTTTCGACCTTGAGTTTATGCCCATAGAGGACAAACTTTGGCAGATTTGCTAGCCAGAAAGACTTTGAATAAGGTCATAGTCGATTATGCAGCTACTGTACAGTGTTAAGCTAGCTAAATCCACATTTAAGAACAAGTTTAGAGCCCTAAGAGATCCTCCAGTCCAACCCTCCTTATTTTCCAACACCTTCTGAGGTTAAGGAACTGACCCAAGTTCATACAAGTAGAGGACCCTCAAAGAAAAGAATTCAAAAACAGTTTCCTCTAGCTCCAAATCTTTCTTACCCATAATACCACAACACCTCATCACTAGGTTGTTGAGGAATGACTAACTTTTCAGCTAAAGTAAGGGATAAAAACTATCTACCAAGCAAGAGAGAATTTCTTTCTATTTTAACTCTGAATATAATTTTAATTTCTTAACTTTGTATAAGACCCTGAGGGTAGGGACTTTGGGGGCAGGCAGTGAAGGAATATTTTGGGGGCTATTGTTGTTGTTTTTATCTTTATTCATCATAAGCTTTTAAATAACATGTGTTGAATTGAATTGAGACCTGCAAAATGGAGACAGTTCTTACATTGATAAAATCACAGATTTTCAAAATATAGCCAGATACCAATTAGTAAGAATATTAAATTCCCTAAAGTGGTCACATTATTTGAATTTGTGCTGCACATTTCCATTGGGCTGGAAACATTTGTCTTATTTTATATATTTATAACTTTCATGTGAATTCTAATACATGTGGCCATTTCAGGGGATTCATTATAATTGGGATTCTAGCTATATTATAGTTTTAAAGTTGTGATGTGGTATATCATAAAGTGGCACCATATATAAATCCAGTCCCATAAGTGAAAGAATACACGTTAATACTTATAAACAGATAGTGGGAGAATTGTGTTCTAGCAATAAGGTCATCTCTGTTTTTATTGCATTTTCAGTGACATGGCCTACCTCTGTATTCCATAAAAATTAAAGAAAAAGAGTCCTGCCTATTTGAGCAAACAGACCTGTCTAATCAAAGACTAGAAGCAAACAGGGATATTGCTATGGATATTTCCTTTATAGTGAATTGTTGTGGGAGGAGAGCCTGCCTTTATAAATGCTTACTTTCCAAATATGGAAGTGAAGTGGGAGTGGGCACAGATGAAAGATTGCATTAATAATTATATATTAATACTACCCCTACTCTTTTAATATTTCTCAAATACCTAAAATCATTCCAGATCCAAATGACTATTTTTAAGTGCTTCAACACATCTTTCTTTGGTTCATCTAGAGGCATCTTAGTATAGCTTATATTGTGGGAAGGAGTGCTGGGTTTCCAGTCTAGGTTCAAATCCTGCTTTATGACATTGGGCAAATGTTTCCACATCTGTAAAGTGAAGGGTTTGGAAAAGATGATCTTTCAGATTCCTTCTAGCTCTAGATCTGATCCTATGATTTGTACCCTAAAGAAATTTGCTTTATAGTTGGAGAGAGAAGATATAAATGTGAATAAATATAAAATAGATGGGATAGATAGTAATAGTAATTATTAAGAAAAACTGACAATGTATACTGATCATTTTAAACGTTTTACATTATCTCATATGATCATTAAAACAACTTTCATAAAACAACTACTATTACATTTAAAAGATGATCTAGAGCTCAGAGATATTAAATGATTTGTCCTAATTTTTTTAAATTAATAACAATAAGGAGAGGGAAGAGGAGAAAGGAAAAAGGAGGGGACAGGGAGGAGAGAAAGGAAAAAAAAGAACAAAGAGAATTGACATTTAAGACTTGCTCATACTTTATAGACACAACCTCATTGTATCTCAAACAAACCTAGAAGGCAAATGTTATTATTTCCTGAATTTTGTTGTCTGATTTTTTTTTGTGACCCCCATTTGGGATTTTCTTGGCCAAGGTACCGTAGTTGTGTGTTGTGTCCTCCAGCTCATTTTACAGATCAAGAAGTTGAGGTAAACAGAATTAAGTGATTTGCCCACGGTCACACAGGTAGTAAGTATCTGAAATTGAATTTGAACTCAAGAAGACAGAGTTTAAGTGACTTGTCCGATGATGCAGCTAGTACGAATCTTACTCGGGATTCCAACTCAGTACTCACCTGCCCCATGGTAGTAAAACTGGAAACAAAATAGAGTTGATATAGCTTACTTACAGTGCATAGTCTCACCACTGGACAAAGCTTCTGTCTCTTCCAAAAGCAACATAGTACACTGGAAAAAGCAAAAAACATTTGGAATTGGATCCATATTACAGTTCAAATCCCAGCTCTGCCATTTGCCTTTTTGACCTTGAATAAGTCACTGTGTCTGCCTTAACCCCCTAACCATTCTCTCTATTGCCACTGACCAGGTTATCAGTGACTTTCAAATTCCATTCCATCTGTAAATCTTTGACCTAGAAGGTTGCTCCCTTTAAAACAGTCAAGTTCCCTTTTCTAAGCAGTAGACAATTAGCCCAGAGAATCCATTTTCTTATGCAAATGGATCATTTGTGAATAGGTCAGCCCATAAAAAAGGACAGAGATGTTCACAATGAAATATTTTAAAATTCCCTTAATTCTAGTTATGTGCCAATTTATCCAATCATGGTATACAGATTTTTTTTTTTTAATTTTCATCTTTACAAGATCATTTTGGCCTGACTCCATCAAACATTCACTTAATATTTCTATTTCCTAGATGTATTTTAATGCAGCTAAAACCAGATACATGAAAAAATCTCTTAATATAAAGTACTTTTAAATTTTACTTCTTTTTGTTTGTTTTTTATTTGTTTCCTACCCTTCCCTATTCTCTACATTTCTCAGGGCACAATGTAAGTAGCTCCAGTCCCAAACATCTGTCCATATAGCCTGTTTTACATAACTATCCAGGTCTATTCAAGTAGCAATATAGCAGTGAAGAGTAAAAAGTGTTGGATAAGGCCCAGAAATCTGAGCCTAAAATAGCTTTTAAAAAGTCATTGTGCATAACAGTGCAAATAATAGACAGGTCATAAGCACCAGATGCCCAGTGTATTCAGGTGTAATTCCCTCATCATCAAGCTAGAAAGGTCCAACTCAGATTAGAAATGCTCCGAGGGCCTCCACTTTGTGAGTTTCTGAGAATGCTGTCACTCTCATTTGCACATCTGACAAGCACCTGGAATTAGATTCCTTGTGGATTTGATCAATTACCATTCATTTGGGTAATTTTGCCTTCTTTCTTTCTTCCCCCCACTCCAATACCATAGTCAGCAAAGTGGTTATAATACTTCACTCCATATTCATATATCATGTCATGTGATCTTTCTGTCTCTAATGGGGAGACATTTGTAGGAATACTGCAAATAGCTTTCCTCCTTGTCTAGATTTCCTCTCCTTTTTTATCTTCTAAAAGGCCAGAATTCCCATCAGAGGTATAATCCTTATTTTTAAATGAAAGGGAAGCTGTCGGGGCAGCTGTCTTCAGATAGATGAGCATATCTAGTCTGTATTCCTCACAAGGAAGCTTACCCAATAGTACAAACTGGCTCATCTGTACGATTTGCTTCTTTTTCTTTTCTTATTGCTCCTCCTTTTTATTATAGAAATGCCTTGTCATTTCATCATTTCACCATTTTTTAGTAAGATGCCAAGTCCTAACAATGAATGTGGGATACTTTAAAAAATCAACCACATTTACACAGTCAGATCTATTCCTTTTCAAATCCATATGAACTAGGCCTTTCCTTTAGGTGGATGTACATTTCACCACTGCTATATATATAAAAATATACTATATTTTTTTAAATGAGCTGTCTAACTTCACATATTCATCCTGAGGTGTTTTCAGGTTGTACAGTATGTAATTCAGTAGAAAGTCACATATACCAGATAATATTTTTAGAATGGAGACATTTTCCAAAAGATTGAATTTTTCCATTTTAGAACTTATGAAAAATGTATTTGGAACTTATAAAAAATGTATTAGGAACATCTGAATACATGATTTGTGATTGGATTTTGAGAATTAAGACCTATGATTTTTAAAGCAATTCTTTTCTTTCCATATTTAGTTAGACAGAATTACCTTTAAATGAGGAAAAAGATAAAAGTTATTTACATTCCCTTTCCTTCCTAAAGAATTCAACTTTCTTTTATGTTATAGCATGGAATAATGGTTAAAGCACTAGAACTTGTCAGGAAGAACTGGGTTCAGATAGCTTCTGAGATATTAATTAATTAATATGACTGAGCATCCTCCATTTCCTCATCTGTAAAACATAGTATAGGGCTTGATGAACTCCAAGATCTTTTCCAGTTTTAACCTGATGTTTTTATTATTCTGTAATCACCTAGTTATGAAGTTTAGAAGAGAAAATATTATGTTTATCATTTTCTTAGGCTTAATAGCAGAGGACCACAATTGGCAGCAGTATTCATGGACATGTCTTTGATATATACTAGCTATGTGATCATGAAATCATATGATTTCATGAATGAAATCATTCAATATCTCAGTGCCTCGGGAAGCTTCCCCTATCTCCTGACATATAACCAAATCAATTTCCCAAAAGTCAGCTCAGTAGCCCAGTGGATTAGGCCTAGAATGAAGAAACCCTGAGATCAAATTTGGCCTAGTCTTGTAACCTTCATCAACTAATCCTAGTTGCCTCCCCCTAAAAATTAATTAGTTTTTTTAAAAAAATATTTAAATTAATTTTAAAATTAGATTCCTTATTGTCAATCCAGTGAAATATAAACTCCTTAAGCTCAACATTTAAAACCTTTTTCAACTTGACTCTCACCTAATATGTCAGCCTCTTTTCAAATTATTATTCTTCAGGAAAGTTAAGGCAATGAAGTAGATAGAGTTGCATCTGGATTCAGGAAGACCTGAGTTCAACTATGATGTCAAATTCCTTCTAGCTATGAGACTGTAGACAAGTAACTTAATGTCTATGTGCCTCACATTCCTCATCTATAAAATGTAATAATAATAGCCCTGTCTTCAGGTTTTGTTTTTGTTTATTTTCAGATTTTACAGCGGTGTATAACTTCTAGCACTAACCATGATCATCACTATCATTATTCCATGTCCTCTTAATTCCAACCACCCTGCAGTTACCTGCAGTTACTGATTATTTGTTAAGACAAATTGACAATAAATAACACTGTTAAAATCTAATTTTTAAATGTTTGTATCTACTTGTTTAGCTGATTCACAAGCACAAAAGAAGGGACCAATTGCCTCTGAAATTTTCCAGTGTTACAGAGTTTAATCCTGATTCATATTTTATTTACATCTTCTTTGGCAAAAGCTCAATACATCATGAAAAAGAAAGGGAATAATCATTAACATAGTAACCTGTTATGTGCCAGATACTGTGCTAAGTGCTTTTTACACATATTTTATTTGGTCCATTTTACAATTGAGGAAACTGAGTCAAGTAGGTTATGACTTGCTTAGGATTAAATAACTAGTAAAAATCTGACACTGAATTTGAACTCAAGGCTTCTTGACTCCAGGGCCAATGCTCATTTCATTCTAATACTAGCTCTGCCTCACTTAAATCCCATTCACTAGCAAGTCAAGACACCACTCTCCTTGTTTCATTGGTCCTCTTCAAAAATAAATTAAAAATAACAACAGCAATAACAACAATAAGTTGCCTCTAAATTGGAGTATAACTAAATGTCCATTTTCTTCCTGTATTTTAAAATTGCAAACAAATACTCAAATGATACCTTCTGACTTTGTGATTTGTCCCTTCAACCATGTACAGAAACATAGAATTTTGCTTGGAATATATCTGAGAAGCTCTTTATCCAATCTGTTACATATGAGGTATCAAGCTCCAAGGGGACACACATTAGGAATGAAATTCCCCTTGAGCTGTCATAAGTTTATCTCTGTCCCTTTGTGCTTGTGAGAACACCAAAGATACAGTAACATCCAAACACAAATAAAAATTTTAGCTTCACGTATTCAAATAAATCACTTCAAACAGAAGGGTCCCAGGTTCTCAGTTTTTCCCTTTTTCTTTTCCATAAATAGTAGAAAATGATGATTTTTGTTTCAGGGTCTCTGTTAATAGAGTTGACAGCAATGGGAATAGATATTAATGTTCCCCTTTTCTATGAAACTTTAATGCTTTCATTTTTTTTTTCAGAAAAACAACTTTCAGTTTTTCAGAGTTTGTGCCCCTCATTTCACATGTAAATTATGCTCACTCCCACAGAGTTTTAATTTTCCAAGATCATCATAGATTTGGTAGAATTTAAAAGCCAAGGTTTTTTATTAATTTTGTTTTGCTAGCCACTGTTTTTTTAAGTATATAGTCATATTTCAGTTAAACTCTTTCAAGGCTGTATCTTACAATTTGAACTCTGATAGAGTTCAAAGGTATAAGATTGGTTTTTGTTATAGTTTTGGTCCAGACATTATGATTTTTTTTTTTTTTTTTTTTTTTTTTTTT
>JAJPUD010010633.1:0-13381 GCA_023553655.1 Myrmecobius fasciatus | reverse complement strand
GGCAATTGGGGTTAAGTGACTTGCCCAGGGTCACACAGCTAGGGAATGTTAAGTGTCTGAGACCAGATTTGAACTCAGGTCCTCCTGACTTCAGGGCTGGTGCTCTATCCACTGCGCCGCCTAGCTGCCCTAGACATTATGATTTCAAAGAAATTCCCCATATGAAAGATCTATACACTGACTGATAATTATTGGCAACTTGGCTGGGAAAATTAAGGTATATGTCATATATGTCTTGCATCAGAAAGGGCCAGTAGTATAGGTGACCTCATTACATGGACATTGCTATGTCATTCATAAACTACCAATATGGAGAATTGCAAAAGGCCAGTAGTTTATACTGAACATTTGCAAACAAGAACCTTTGCTTTGTTTCTCTACCTTCCTGTTATTGATTGCTTCATGGAGCTGGTATTTGGTTAAATAAAAAAAATAATCATGCAAGTACTAATCTTTATTCATAGTTTCTTTATCACAGAAACGACAAATGATAGTAAGGAATGTTGAAGATAGGAAAACAGCACATTGCTGATCAGAAAACTGACACATCCCAGGTTTATCTCTTGTCAGATTTTGTTAACCAAGATTTCACATAAAATGTGGCTAGTAATTTTGCCGATCAAAAACAAATATAGAGATTTCTTTTCTCTCAAAGTGTTAGATAGACTACAGGAATCTTTGGTGGTTGAAAAGATACAGTTCTTGACCTAGTCAATTGGAAAAACTTAAAATGCTCATGGGTAGGACGAGCAAATATAATAAAAATGACAATACTACCCAAACTAATTTACTTATTTAGTGCCATACCAATCAAACTCCCAAGAAATTATCTTACAGATCTAGAAAAAATAGTAGCAAAGTACATTTGGAAAAACAAAAGGTCAAGAATTTAAAGGGGATTAATGAAAAACGGTGGATTTGCTGTACCAGATCTAAAACTATATTATAAAGCAGCAGTCATCAAAACCATTTGGTACTGGCTAAGAAATAGAGTAGTCGATCAATGTAATAGGATAGAATCACAAGACAAACCAGGCAATAACTATAGCAATTTGGTTTTTGATAAACCCAAAGACCCCAGCTTTTGGGATAAGTATTCACTATTTGACAAAAACTGCTGGGAAAACTGGAAACTAGTGTGGAAGAAATTAGGGCTTGACCCACATCTAACACCACATACCAAGATAAGATCTAAATGGGTTCATGATCTTGATATAAAGAGTGATACTATAAGTAAATTAGAGAAATGTAATATAGTTTACCTCTCAGACCTATGGAGATGGAATAAATTTATGTCCAAAGAAGAACTGGAACTCTTAATTGAAAACCAGATAGATAACTTTGACTATATTAAGTTAAAAAGTTTTTGTACAAACAAAATCAATGCAGACAAGATTAGGAGGGAAGCAATAAATTGGGAAATCATCTTTACATTTAAGGGTTCTGATAAAGGTCTCATCTCTAAAATATATAGAGAATTGTCTCATATTTATAAAAATTCAAGCCATTCTCCAATCAATAAATGGTCAAAGGATATGAACAGACAATTTTCAGAGGATGAAATTAAAACTATTTATAGTCATATGAAAAGGTGCTCCAAATCACTATTGATCAGAGAAATGCAAATCAAGATAACCCTGAGATACCACTTCACACCTGTCAGATTGGCTAAAATGACAGGAAAAGTTAATGATGAATGTTGGAGGGGATGTGGGAGGGCTGGGACACTGATGCATTGTTGGTGGAGCTGTGAACGGATACAGCCATTCTGGAGAAAAATTTGGAGCTATGCTCAAAAAGTTATCAAACTGTGCATACCCTTTGACCCAGCAGCATTTCTATTGGGCTTATATCCTAAAGAAATCATAAAGGAAGGAAAAGGCCCCACATGTGCAAGAATGTTTGTGGCAGCCCTTTTTGTGGTGGCTAGAAACTGGAAATTGAATAGATGTCCTTCAATTGGAGAATGGCTGAATAAATTATGGTATATGAATATTATGGAATATTATTGTTCTGTAAGAAATGACCAGCAAGATGATTTCAGAGAGGCCTGGAGAGACTTACATGAACTGATGCTGAGTGAAATGAGCAGAACCAGGAGATCATTATACACGGCAACAACAGTACTATATGACGATCAATTCTGATGGACATGGCTCTCTTCAACAATGAAATGTTTCAAACCACCTCCAATTGTTCACTGAAGAAAGCCATATACACCCAGAGAGAGGGATGCGAAATGTGGACCACAACATAACATTCTCATACTCCTTGATTGATGTTTGCTTACATTGTGTTTCCTTTATCTGATATATCGTTTGTGTAGATAAGATTTTTCTTGCACAACAATGATAAGTTTGGAAATATGTATACATATATTCGATTTACCAGTATTGTAACATAATTAACATGTAGTGGATATCCTGCCATCTAGGGGAGGGGTGGGGAGTTGGGGGGGGAAATTTGCAACAGAAAGCTATGTAAGGGTTATTGTTGAAGAATTACCCACACATATGTTATGCAAATAAAATTTAAAAAATAAAAAAATAAAAAAAAAATCTGAAATACCAAAAAAAAAAAAGAAAAGAAAAGAAAAGATACAGTTCTTGGTAATCAGCATTCCAGGGTGGAATGGAACAGTCTCAAAACCAAGGTGACATCCAATTTTCAGTTCATTTACTGTTTCACTCCATCTTTAGTACTATACAGTCTGAGCTTGTTCTATTCCGTGTCTAACCCATCACACCACTCATATATCCATATAATATGTCTTACAATATCATAGTCGCCAGTGAAACCCTAGTAGTTCAAAAAAGCTAACCTGCTTTCCTATTTTGCTACCAAGGGATTAATTAGACTCTTGAAAAATCTGAGCCCACGTGTTTGTAAAAAGAATAGACCAATATGGAATATGGCTTTAAAATGTTTTCCTAAAGTTTCATTATATCATACATTTCCTTCTTACCCATCCATTGCATTTCATAACTAGGCCAAATCCTCTTGACTTTTAAAATCAATAATGCCAAAATTTGTATTTCTGAAAGTGTTTTATAAAACTCCAATATGCCTTACCTACTGCCCAGAGATGTCTTGAATTGATGCTCTCACATTTGATGAAAAGAAGTTTGAAAGCACAAAGATTGATGATAAAAGGCAATTATTTTTCATTCAATGTAGCTGTTTTGTTGGATTGGTATTAAGGAGCAGGAAGAAGCAAAGGCTGAAAAATATAGCTTGCTTCATGCATAATGGTATGCATGAAACAATCAATGATTAGCCATCTAATCCTGTTGCTTTTTGAATTCCTTCATAAAACCCTTACAGCTGGGCTTTTTGGTTTGTTTTTCCAGAGGAGTCGGAAGGAGTAGTTCTAAAGTAATTTAGATCAATTCTCAGCTGTTCTAACATACAGACAGAAACTGGATCTGTGACTTTAGTCATAATATGGCATCCTGGGTGAGGAAAGAGAGAGTTGTGGAGAGACAGGTGCCCCTTGAACAAGTCAGGAAAATCACAATTCAAATTCTGCCTCTGATTGTTGTTTCTTTGTGACCACTAGGAAATTATTTAACTTCTCAAGACTTTGCTGAAATCTGTAGAGAAGGTATCAAATGAAGAATCTTCATTGGAGTGTTGTATTGTTGCTGTTAGCTTGTGTCTAACTCTCTGACTACATTGGGATTTTTTTTAGCAAAGACCCTAGAGTAGTTTGCCATTTGCTTCTCCAGGTCATGTATAGATAAGGAAATTGAGACAAACAGGACTAATCTGTCTGAGGCCAAATTTGAGTGCAGGTTTTCCCAATTCCAAGCCCAGTGCTCTATCCACTACACCACTTAAGACTGTGAGTTTTTTAATCCAGGAGTAAGTTTTAGGAGGCATTTCTTCATTCAGAAGTTCTCCTAAATAAATGAAATCATGAGTCCAATTCTTTTCTCTCTCCAGGAAAAGTTTAACAACTAACTCTCCAGGGGAAAATAAAAAATAGGGCTAACATATTTTTTATTATAATTTGCATTTTAACCTTTTCTCCATCATTTTTAGTCTAGACAATCAACAAAATAGTAAATCAAGCAATGATTAGGAGCTTTTGCCGTTTTCTGAGGTATAAATGCTCACATTGAAAATCCAGCATGCCTCTGGGAAACTTCCTCCCCTAATTCAAGTTGACACATTTTTCAGAGGTCAAACCCCACATCAACCAGCAATCTATTCTCTTGCCTATAGTGACCTTTCAAAGCATTCTGATGTATAGCTATTTAATTGCCCAAATTATATAAAAGACCAGAGTAAAAGTGAATATTCATCCATGATGAAAATCACGGATCTTTTTCATTATCGTAGTAATTATCAAATTGAATTGAACATACTTTAATTCTCTACCAAAATCTTTTAATTCTGCCTCAATTTTTTCATCTGTTAAGTGGGGATAATGATAACAAATACCTCACAGAGTTGCTGTAAGGATTAACTAAGATAATAACTGTATTTAGTACTGTGCTTGATACATAGTAGGTGCTATGTTGTAGTAGAAGTAGTAGGAGTAGTAGTAGGAGGAGGAGGAAGAGGAGGAGGAGGAGGAGGAGGAGGAGGAGGAGGAGGAGTAAGTAATAGCAGCAGCAGTAATGTTATTAATCATTACAGATAGAAGAAAGGCAAACATTGTTTAAAAAAATTTATAATTATGATTTATTATTTGTTTTTAAAAATCACATTTCTGTTTAGTTCTGTTGTTGCACCTTACTACCCCAACGCAGGCCAGCAGACAAAGAGAATCAGGTTAGGTCTTTGAATCTTCCCACAGAGTCATTGTTGTACAGAATTATTGTAATCCTACATCTAAGATGGGTAGGCCGTCTGATGATTGTCTTTCTTATTCCGTGATCTATCTCTTTACACATGGTATTACTTAAGAACCTAAAATAGCATTTCATTGCAGTACAATTGAAACAACATGGGCCCTAGAATCATGGAACTTGGGTTCATATGCCACCTCTGTCACTTAGGAGGAAAAAACAAGGTTGTCTTGGATGGCCTCGTCTACAGAGATGTGGATCTTCTGATTTTATGAGTGTGAAAAGTCTATGTCAGTGGTTCTACACCTTTTTTACATATTATGAAACCCTTAAGCTATTTGATAAAGCCTATGAGATCCTTTGGGCGCAGGTAGATAGCTAGGTGGTACAGCAGACAGAGTACTGGCCCTGGAGTCAGGAGGATCAGTTTGAATTTAGTATCTAATACTTATTAGAAATCACTTGACCCTGGTTTTTTTTTTTTTTCCATTTTCCCATCTGTAAAATAATCTGGAGAAGGAAATGCCAAACTACTCTAGAATTTTTGCCAAAGAGAATCCATGTTCATGGAGTCATGAAGATTCAGGCACAACTGAAACAACTCAGTATGTGGACTCCTCAGAATTTTTTTATTATTTTAAATGAAAATTTAAAAACTTATTTTAATTTAATTTAAATAATTTTCTAAAAATTTTATAATTGGAGAAAATGCTGAATTTCCCTTAGAAGATAATAGAAAAAATGTAATTTTTTCCTGTTTTTCCTAATTTTGTAATGTTTTTTCAAAGTTCACTCACCCCCTGAAACTTATTCATGGACTCTCTCAGGGATCTCAGGTTAAGAATCTCTGACCTATGGGATGATTAAATTTTTGCTAAGAGATAGTACATGAAAAAGACAGCTTTTGAAATAAGCAATACATTTGCAGGTTTGTTTGGTTGGATTTTTTAACACACCTGTGCACTGATGTTCAGTTTGCTATGTATATAGTACTGATGAATAGCCCTTTCTTAGTTGTCCTTTGAGTTGATGATCATTGCTGCCCCTGTGAGACCCCATTGATGTGCAAAGATGACAGAATCAATCCTCAGCTGCTGTGTAAGTTTTAAATGATGAGGTCAAGCTGCCAATGGAATCCAGCCTGAGTGGATTTACTGCTGTTGTGATAGAGGTAAAATTGGCATTTCAATAAGCTACTTTGTTCAACTTTAATCAAGCAAACTCAGTTAACCTTGGGGCCCTGATTAAAACACAAAGAGGTGAGGCAATCCATGTCATTAAATAAGTCCATTTTGCATATTTATTGGGATCTTTTTTTTCCCATTTTGAAGGCACAGTGTTTGAAATAGAATGTTATTCTCAATAGACATTCATTGTTTTAGTCTCAAATCTTTGCCATTTCTTGGTGCTCCTTGTCTAATCTGATTTGAACAATAAATACAAATACAAATAATTGTGGAAATGAAAACTCCCACTAGGCAACTTGAGGAATCTGTCATTCTTTTTTCATTTTTATCTGCCCTTGTCTATAATTCTATTCTTTTGAGATTCCAAGAAATTTGAAAATGAAAAAAATTTAAATGTAAAATGAAAAATTAAAAAAATTTAATCTTACTAGATTCATATTCTGAAATGAAAATATAAACAAGTAAATTCACCATGTCTGTCTATGCTATCTATCTATATGCTATATATATATACATATATAGTATTTACAAAAGCCAAAGACTTTTCTTCATTCTAATCCTAGGGGGTACAGGCAGAATAGTGTTTTTATACCAACTCTGAGATTTCATTGGTTTAGGGAACCCCTGCTGAGGAAAATCCCTCTACTGTTGCAGAGAAACCCCTGCTAAGTCTTAGAGCCTGTACAAACTTGGCTGATGCACTGAGAAGACATTTGCCCACAATCACACAAGCAGTATATGCTAAAGGTGAGACTTGGGCACAGGTATTTGACATTCCAGGACCTGCCATGCTTTCTATCCAGTATATGCAGTATATAATTACTTATCTCCGATGTATAGATAATTAATCCTCTGGGAGTTCAAGAGATTTACCCAGTCATATAACTAACATTCAATCTCACAATTCCTAAACTCAAGGATAGTTCTCTTCTCATTCCCATTGTTTCCTTTTATGTAGATTTATAGATGTTTGACAGAAAGACAGAGATGGAGAGAGAAATAGACACAGAGATAGAGACAGAGACAAAGATATAGAGAAATAGAGGAGTGTGTATATATGTATGTATGTGTTTATATATGTGTATATGTGTATACATATATATATAAACACCTATATGTGTATGTTTCTGTTCTAAACTCATAATCGTGCTACATTTTGGAGTAGAAAGAGCACATTGGCATTAACTAGCCCAATCTCCTCTGTATTCCAGATGAGAAAACTGAGGCCCAGGGAATTTAAATGATTGGCTTAAGGTCACTCATTTATTAACTAGCCAAGAAAGAATTCAAACCCAAGTCTTTTTTATTGTGTTTATTTATTTTTCATACACATTGCTTTATGAATTATGTTGGGAGAGAAAAATCAGAGCAAAAGGGAAAAATCATGGGAAAGATAAAAGAACAGGAAAAAAAGAAGTGAACATAGCATATTTTGATTTACATTCAGTCTCCTTAGCTCTTTTTCTGGATGCATTTTCTGTCCAAAATCTATTGGGATTGCCTTGGATCACTGAACCCCACTGAGAAGAATCAGGCATTTCTTAGTTGATCATTGCACATTCTTGCTATTATTGTGTACAATATATTCCTGGTTCTGCTTGTGCTCAGCATCAGTTCATGTACAACTTTCCAGGCTTTTCTATAATAAGATTGTTCATCATTTTTTATACAACAATAATATTCCACCATCTGCACATACCACAGCTTGTTCAGCCATTCCCAAATGATGGGCATCCATTCCTTTTCCAATTCTTTGCTAGCACAAAAAGAGGTGTTAAAACATTTTTGCACATGTGGGTCCCTTTCCCTCCTTTATGATTTCCTTGGGATATAGACCCAGTAGTGGCACTTCTGGGTCAAAGGGTATGCACAGTTTTATAGCCCTTTGGGCATAGTTCCAGATTGCTCTCCAGAATGTTTGGATCAGTTCACAACTCCACCAACAATGCATTAGTGTGTCACAGCTTTCCCACATCCCCTCCACCATTTATCATTATCTTTTCTTGTCATCTTAGCCAATCTGAGAGGTGTGAGGTGATACCTCACAATTGTTTTAATTTGCATTTCTCTAATCAATAGTGATTTTGAGCATTTTTTCACATAACTCTAAATGGCTTTAATTTTGTCATCTGAAAATTGTCTGTTCATATCCTTTGACCATTTACCAATTGGGGATTAACTTGTATTCCTATAAACTTGACATAGTTCTTTGTATATTTTAGAAATGAGACCTTTATCAGAAACACTGGCTGAAAAGATCTTTTCCCAGCTTTGTACTTCCCTTTTAATCTTGTTTTTGTTGGTTTTGTTTGTGTAGAAACTTTTTAATTTAATGTAATCAGACTTGTCCATTTTGCCTTTTATAATGTTTTCTAGTTCTTCTTTGGTCATAAATTCCTTCCTTTTCCAAAGATCTTATTAGGTAAATTATCCCTTGTTCTCCTATTTTGTTTATGGTATCATCCTTTATGTCCAAATCATGTACCCGTTTTGACCTTACTTTGGTATGGAGTATGAGATGTAGGTCTATGCCAAAGCCAAGTCTTCTAACTCTAAACCTAATGAACTTGGTTCATTCATTCAAAAAAAATAATTACTTATCAACAAAACACTCAGTGCTGTGCTGGGAGAGATGTACAATGTGAGGACAAGTTTAAATTAGACATGATCTCTGGCATCATGAAAAACACAGTCTATTAGGGGCATAAAATACAAAAACAGAACTATAATATACAAGATTAATTTAATTCAATAAGCAATTATCAAGTACCTACTGTGTGCTAGCTAGATACAATGTGTGCTGGATGTTCTTGACCCAAAGGAAAAAAAAAAAGAAAATCTTTGCCCTCCAGGAGTTTACATTCTACTGAGGTGAAAAGACATATAAAATATGATATAGATATGTGTGTATTATATATTTGTACATATACAAACATATGTGTATATTATGTGTGTGCATATATATTATGTGTGCAAATACATTATATGTATGTATACATATATATGTGTGTAATTCAATTAATATATATGTATATAAAATATTAATTGAAGGGAAGGGAGATTCAAATAGAATTTCTATAGAAGATAGCACAAGAGATAGACCTTATAGGATGATGGGGTTTCAGGTAACACACAAAGACAAAGAGATAAGAGGCAGAATGGCATATACAGAGACCTTCAGATGGGAAGTTTAGCTGAAATATATGTACAGTAAATGAAGGGGAGTGATGTATATCGAGCCTGGAGAGATAGGTTGGAAGACAATTTAAAGGGCTTTAAATGGTTCAGAAGAGTTTATTTTGTCCTACAGGTGATAGGGAATGTTTTTGCATATTAAACAGGGAAAGGACTTAGTGAGATCTAAGAAAACTGAGATCCAGGTAGAACAAGGGATTTACTCATCCATAAATTATTGTGTTATTCATCTATAAAATGAAAGAATTGGTCTGGGTGCTCTCAGAGGTCACTTCCAGTTCTAAATCTTATGATTTTGATATCTTCAGGTCTTGGGGGAAAAAAATGTGTGACTAATCAGAAAGCTTTGTTATGACCACCATGTTCCTCTTTGGCTCTCTCTCCTTCTCACCCTTAAATCTTATAGTCTCTAATATAAAATGCAAAAGGTAAAAAGCAACCATATGAATTAAGATAAAGAAGGTAGATTATAACCAGTCTCTGGAGGGCAGTAGAGAGCCATTGCAGACTTTTCAACAGTGGCAAGTCAGTGGGACCTGATACCCAGGATATTATTCTGACAACTGTGTGAATGATGAATTGGAGAGGGGAAGAGATAAGAGGAAGGGATTCCAAGCAGGAGATAATTTCAGTAGTCCTTGTGAGGCGTCTGAATGATCTGACCCAGGGAAGTGACAAAGTGAATAGAGAAAAGGGGATGCAAAATGTGTTGAGGTAGAATTGATAAAACGGTTCAGTCGGTAGGTAGAAGAGGAAAAGAACAAGATTAAGGGGAAACTTTTGAGCCCCAAATTTCTTTTAATTATATGATCTTCTACATTTGGCTTCATTGATATCTCCAGCCATTGTTGGAATGGTGATCAAAAAGTCATGAATCAAATTTTCTTCTCGTTACCAGTTTTAGGAGAAAAGCTTCAGTCAAACATTTCTATATTTAACTACACTCTGGATTTCATTCATCAAATCATACTAGCTTAAACGTATACTGCACCTTAGATTCTATTATATTCATCATCTTTTGTGATCTTAACAACCACCCTGCGACAGTTCTTAGCCCCAACTAATGAAGGAAGAAACTGAGGCTCAAAGTATATGCTTTTTATTATTTGAGACTCACAGTTCATAGTACCAGCATTCTAAGACATAAGAGATAAATGTCATATACCTTCAAATGGGAAGTTTAGCCAGAATGAATATATGTACAGTAAATGAAGGGGAGTGATATATAATGAGCCTGGAGAGATAGGTTAGAAGACAGACTCACAGTACATAGCACCAGAATTCTAATCCCCAAGTACTGGAAATTGAGACACTAAGTCAGATGGTAAACAAGCTAAGGTAAAGGTAAAGATAAAAAAACCAAGGTAAACAGTTAGCTAAATGGTAAAGGATTCCTAAATTTTTTTCCATTAATACCACATTATCATTCAGTCTAAGTGATCCTCTATTTGTATAGATAATATAGAGTTGACTAGATGTTTTCATAATAGAAATATAAAGCCTATTGTCAAATCATTCTGCACCCAGGAAAGGAAATTTTTTGTAGAATTTACTTTAATTGGAAAGCACTTGAAACAAAATCTACAAAGAATGGATTTCTTTGCCTGGCAAAGACTTCAGAGTGGGATGTCACACCCTTGAGGTGAAAAGAGATTGCAACATTTTTTAAGAGCAAAGAATTGGATATAAAGTGAATGCCTATCAGTTGGAAAATTTCTGGGTAAATTATGGTATAAGAATGAAATGGTTTATAATTGTACCATGAGAAAATATGAATATGAGGAATTGATGAATTTGAGACTTATTTTAATGGATAAAAGGACCAAAGTAAATAGAAATAGGAGAATATTAGAACTGCATAGATATAGAGATAGGGATAGAGATAGAAGGAAAAAGAAATGGGGAGAGTGTGTATGTATAGGCATGTGTCTATATACATTTGTGAGTGCATATATTCACATATACACACAGTGACCACAATTATTATGCAAAGAAAAACAGCATAATGAAACCAGATCAATAAAATGACTAGTCTTGACAATAAAGAATTAAAAATAAACATGCTTCCGACTCCTTTTCCTTTTTGGGGGTTTTGCTGAGTACATTTTTGTTGCAGGGGAAAAT
Organism: Myrmecobius fasciatus; assembly: GCA_023553655.1. NCBI lineage: Eukaryota > Metazoa > Chordata > Mammalia > Dasyuromorphia > Myrmecobiidae > Myrmecobius > Myrmecobius fasciatus. Next base: position 2,079 of record JAJPUD010010633.1, on the reverse strand, counting down.
TGAAGTAGAGAGAGGGAGAGAGGGAGGAAAGGAGGGAAGGTAATACATTGCAGTATTGGCTACTAGATAATTACAACAATGAAATCTTTGTATCCCAGTATTTTAAGTGAGTGAATGAACGAAAGAATTATGGGTGGATTCTCATTTGGAGGTCTTCAAATACCAACTACATGACAAGTTATTTCTAGTAAGAATTTATTTTTTAAATAATATGTTGTTGTTCCCAATTGCATGTAAAGACAATTTAAACATTTTTTAAAGTTTTGATTTCCAATTTTTCCCCCTCATTCTCTCCCCTCCCCTTCCTTAAGACAGTAAGCAATTTGATATGTGATAAATGTGTGATTATATAAACATTGCCATTAAGAATTTATTTTGAATATGATTTGAAACTAGATGGTTACTGATGTTGCTTCTCTCTCTGAAATTGTGATTCTTTGATGAAAACTTGTTTTTTTTTCCATTTTATATAAAGCTATTTTCATTTTCATCAGAAAAAAGTTACAGATCAGAACTAATTGTTCTTTGATTGATTGATATTCTTCCCTCCTGTAGTGCATAGAATACTACATCCAGCCTAGATGACATGCATTGTACCCACAACAGGAGGTAGGGAAATCAATCAATTAAGGAGCAATTAGTTCTCATTTCCATTATTTATTTTTGCTTGTAGACAGAAATTGCCTTCAAATGTTAAGAACACCATAAGAGCTGTGATTAAACTTAAAGAAATAATTTTGAATTCAAAAATTTAGAAGTTGATGCTTCATGGATGCTCCCCTTTTTTGGAGAGATGACATTAATGCAATAACAATTACCGTTTGGCAGCAATTAATAAATAGGCTGTCACAACTAGTCAGGTTGCATTCATCGTTTTGGAAGGCTGCTGATTTCAGCTTTGACGTGATGGGGCTGAAGTGTTCCTGCAAACCTCAACGTTGCTCATTAATTTAGCATGTGAAGCTCCTTGATTCCCCACTCTAACACAAAAGGCACAGTGCACACTTCAGAAATGAACTAGGGTCTCAACCATTCTGTGCAATTAGTTCATTTCCTTAAGGATCCCAAAGATAATTTCAGGATCAGTAAGACAAACCCTCACATTCTCCCAAAAGAAAGAGTGCCTTTATAGAATCACATTGTTGGAGATTTAAAGTAAAATTTTAAAATCCTCTAGTCTAGTCCCCTAATTTTGTTGAGGAAACTAAATATCAGATGTAGTAGCTGGACAATTGTGGACAAATAACGACTACTTACTTTCGGTGTTTAATCTGTGCTTATATTCAGATGATTTTTCTTAATAACAACAAAAACAAAAAAACAAACACACCAAAAAAATCAACAACTTGTTTTGCTTATGTGCACTAGGTTGTGCAAGCTTCTAAAGCAAGAAGCTTCTAAATACATACTACTCCTAATACTAAACTAATTCCATGATCCTGGTGTAGCCATTTAACTGCTCTGTACCTCACTGAATTTTTCTAAGGGTCATATGAGATAGTTTTGCATGGCCCTTTATAAATCTTAATAGGATATAAAAGTCAGTTATTGTTACTATTTAAAGACTATTTTGGTTCAAACCTACTAGCCAATCTAGATTCAAGCAAGAATGATCTCTGTATTCGTCCATGAACTCAGGGGTCTTGGTTGCTGGTTATTCCCTAGTAATGGGGGATCAGCTACAGAAAATTAGCATTCATAGTTGATCCATGAAAAGAAAAAGAGAAAGGAGGAAAGGAAAAAAGCAGAGTGAGAAAAAAATGAAACAATGAATTATTTCTGAATTCTGTCAAGCTGATCTCTAGTCAGTACAAGGAAAATGATATGGATCAAACCTGTGAAGTCAGTGGCAATGGGAATTCTCTCTCTACCCACATGTGCCAATATCCTCCTACTAACCCAACCATCTCCCTTAAAAATTAAAATCCAGGGGCAGCTAGGTGGCGCTTGAAGCCTTGAAGTCAGGAGGACTGAGTTCAAATTTGGTCTCAGACACTTAACATTCCCTAGTTGTGTGACCCTGGGCAAGTCACTTAACCCCAATTGCCTCAGCAAAAAGCAAAAAAAAAAAAAAAAAAA
>JAJPUD010010632.1:39696-60375 GCA_023553655.1 Myrmecobius fasciatus | reverse complement strand
GGGGGGTGGGGGTGGAGAGCACGGTAGTGAAAAGAACTTCAGGAAACTTTATCCAATGTCCTACTCTTGCAGGAGATATCTGGACTGCTTGAAAGTGGGGAAAGAAGTGCTAGGAGGAGAGGAGAACTACCTAGTTTGAGAGATCAAAAATGTGGTAATACCATGATGAGAGGAAAATTAGCTGCTCAGAAACATTCATTGATATTTTAACTTCTGTGGTCATGTAGAATAGGGATGAGTTTGTAGTCTGAGCTAAGGAATGAGCATCAGTATTCCTGAATCCCTTTCTCAGAACACTCTTAGCTGTGAGTATTGAGACTAATTTCTTGTCCTTCTGTCCTCTGCCTCAACTTCCTATCCAGATGAAAGTTGGTCACAAGAATTCTTTCTATTTCTGTGGGGATTCATGCCTTTAAGAGCACTTAAACACCCATTATCTCATTTGATACAATTCTGTGAGGCAGGGTAAGTTTTCATCAAAATATGTCATTGTCCACTATGAATAAGAGTATATTATCAGTGGAAAGGAGAGCAGAGATAATCAACTATTTATATAAAGCATAGTCCCTGCCCTCATGAATGTTTTAGTCTAGTAGGGAGATAAGAAATAAACACAACATAGTTAACTACAATATTCAATAATACATGATAAGTGTATTCAGAGTATCTATCAGTACCCATTCAGCTTACTTATTCAAGAGGGATGGACCAAGTGATGTTAAAGGTTCCTTCCAGTTTTGACAGTCTTTGGGTCTCTGACAAGACATCTTCTATGAGACAGTCAAAATGATGATTCAGAGAAGAGCAGTGTTCTAAGCCTAAGCCTACAAGAAACTAGATTTAGTTGGAAAGACAAGCACTACAAACATGAAATAATAAGTGAAAAAACAATATTAATATTGCATGCTTGCATTTAATAATTACAAATATTTGTTGAGTGATGCATTTAGAACTATTTGATCTGACAGACTCAAAAACAATCTTAAACTTACATAAACTGATATTGAATGAAATAAGCAGAACCAGAACACTGTGCACAGTAACAATATTATGTTATGATCAACTATGATAGATTTAGCTCTTCTCAGCAATATAGTGATTCAAGATAATTCCAACTGACTTGGGATAGAAAATGCCATCCACATCCAGAGAGACTGAATGCAGATATATACTATTTTCACCTGTTTTTTTGCTTTTGCTTTTTTTTCTCATGGTTTTTCGCTTTTGTTTTGATTTTTCTTTCTCAACATGACTAATATGGAAATATGTTTATAAAATAAATCCAATTCACACGGAAGAAAAAAAAGGAGTCTTTAATAACTCAATGTCATCTTGGAAAGAGGTCTCAAGAGGAACATCCCAGACACATGTTTAGGCCTGTGCTGTTTAATACTTTTATCAATTACTTGGATTAAGGCATATTATAAGAAGAAAGAAGGCATAAAGGTCAAATTTCCAGATGAGACAAAGAAGGAAGGACTAGCTTATTATGTTAATAATAGTGTCAGAATGCAAAAGTAACAGTTTCAGGATCTAGGGCTAGAAATGGACTGATTCTACTAAGATGATAATCAACAGGGATAAATATAAAATTTCATATTTGGGTTCAAAAAGTCAGCTTCAAAAATACAAGATAGAGGAGACAGTGAGACATCTGTGTGTTTAAAAAAGATCTGGCTGCTTTAGAGGACCACAAACTCAAGAATTCAGCAATATGGTGAGGTAGCAGAAAAAAGCTAATGCCATATGGGACTATATTTTTAAAAGGCATAGCTTTCAGGAATACATTTAGATTATTGTGCTTGCTCTGGGCACCACAGTTTAAGGACATTGATAAGACCCAAAGAACAACAAAGTTAAGAAGCCTTAATGCATCCATGTCACATGAAGATTGGCTCAAAGAATTGAGAATGTTTAGTCTGGAGAAGAGAAGAATCAGGGCAGAAAATCTTACCTATATTTAAAAATATGAAGACCTGTCTCAGTAATTGAGAAAGAACATGGGGCAATGGATACAAGTTGCAAAGTTGCAAAGAGGCATATTTAGATATATTGATGCTAGAAAAAATTCTTAACAGAGATGTCCAAAAGTAAAAGTCTTGCTTGAGAGGTAATGGGTTACTCTTCATTGGAGATCTTCAAGACAAAACTGGATGACCTTTTGTTGAATATCCTACAGAGGAGTTTTCTTTGAAGAATGAATTGAATGAGATTCTGTGATATTATGAATATCCTGAAGGAAAGTAGGTGAGGAGTAGTATAGGAAGTCTAAGGAGAAAAGAGAAAATTTAAAACACGACTGTGGGAAATGGGATAGAAAAAAAGTAGAAAGGAGTAGAAAAATTTCCTTGCTACAGTGAGAGCCAGCTGAGATTTGATAATATAAATTTTGTAATGGATTTAATCACTTTAGTTGTGTGACTTCCCATAGTTCCATTCTTTGGCATGTAAAAAAAAAAAAGAGGCTGAATAGAAAAACAAATCCTCTCCTCCCACCAGAAAGATAATCAGTTCTCATGTATTCCAGTTCTGCCACCCAATATTTTGAGGGCCACTATCCACTAACAAGTATTTCTTAACAAGCAATAATACGAAATTATATTATTATAAGATTTCAAAGAGATATGATGCTTCTTTTGCTTCATTGAAATATTAGAAACCCGTTATGAGGGAAGCAATAAATTGGGAAATCATCCTTACATTTAAGGGTTCTGATAAAGGCCTCATTTCTAAAATATATAGAGAATTGTCTCATATTTATAAGAATTCAGGTCACTCTCCAATCAATAAATGGTCAAAGGATATGAACAGACAATTTTCAGATGATGAAATTAAAACTATTTCTAGTCACATGAAAAGGTGCTCCAAATCACTATTGATCAGAGAAATGCAAATTAAGACAACTCTGAGGTACCATTACACACCTGTCAGATTGGCTAAAATCTGGAAAAGATAATGACGAATGTTGGAGGGGATGTGGGAAAACTGGGACACTGATACATTGTTGGTGGAATTGTGAACGGATCCAACCATTCTGGAGAGCAATTTGGAACTATGCTCAAAAAGTTATCAAACTGTGCATACCATTTGACCCAGTAGTGTTTCTACTGGGCTTATATCCCAAAGAGATCTTGAAGGAGGGAAAGGGCCCCACATGTGCAAGAATGTTTGTGGCAGCCCTTTTTGTAGTGGCAAGAAACTGGAAACTGAATGGATGCCCATCAATTGGAGAATGGCTGAATAAATTATGGTATATGAATGTTATGGAATATTATTGCTCTGTAAGAAACGACCAGCAGGATGATTTCAGAGAGGCCTGGAGAGACTTGCATGAACTGATGCTGAGTGAAATGAGCAGAACCAGGAGATCATTATACACGGCAACAACAATATTATATGATGATCAATTCTGATGGACATGGCTCTCTTCAACAATGAAATGTCTCAAATCAGTTCCAATTGTTCAGTGAAGAAGACCATATACACCCAGAGAGAGGAATATGAATGTGGACCACAACATAACATTTTCATGCTCTATATTGATGTTTGCTTGCATTTTGTTTCCCTTCTCAGATTTTTTTTTTCTTGTAGATCCGGTTTTTCTTGTACAGCAAGATAACTGTAAAAATATGTATATATATTCAATTTGTCAAATATTTTAACATAATTAAAATGTATTAGACTTCCTGCCATCTAGGAGAGGGGGTGGGGGTAAGAAGGGAAAATTTGTAACAGAAAGCTTTGCAAGGGTCAATGTTGAAAAATTAGCCATGCATCTGTTTTGCAAATAAAAAGCTTTAATAATAATAATAAAAAAGAAATATTAGAAACCCACTAATCCATGAGTGAGAAACAAGGGCAAAAAAACAAGGGCAACAACATGGTGTGGATAATGGAGAGTGGGGAGAACATTAAAAACTAAAAGCATAATTATGATGTAAGTGTTGCAAACTTGAGAAGAAAGAGAGATCAATTACCCAAATGAGTGGCTTGGGAGTTCTTTGGAGAAGTTCACAGAAGAGGAATTGGCTAGTGTTGAAAAGCTCAGCCAGGGGTTCAGAAAGTTGTAAGGATAGAAGTCTCTTAGAAAGCAGATTAGTCAGTCAGTCAGTCAGCAAGGTAAAGGATCATTTTAAATAACTGAGGAAGTGGCATTTAAGTTGGGCTTTAAAGGATGGTAAAGAATTCAACAAATAAAGAATGGGTGGGAGGAATAGAGAAGGTGAACAAAGGCATAGATACTGAGAATTATTATTCTCATTTTCCTGGAGAAAAAATTAAGTCCCAGAAAATGGCTACACCGAAGTCACACAGCTAATTGGTAGCAAAGTAGCTGAAGTACTGGCAATTTCAGTTCTAGGGGCAAATTCATTTGAAGGGGTGAAATGGAGATTATCACAGGGTAGAGGAAAAGGCAGAGAGAGAGACTTTAGGATATCCAACACCAGAAGTACCCATTGCCAAGATGATGACAAAATGCTGCTAATAAGGAAAGGCCTATCCAGAAAAGGGACTGATGGGAGTGGGAAGTGTATGCTTAGAAGGTCTAAACCTTCATCCAGCTCCAACAATTCAGGAAGCAAGGATGGAATATGTGGCTGAATTCCTGTGATAATAATTTCAAGCTGTCCCTGACAATCACATTGAGACCCTGGAACAAAACCTCTGTCTTTTACTCTGATTAGAACCCTACAAAAAGGAATAAATAAGAACCTAGGTTTCCTACCCCCCAGTATAGTACACTTTCCACATTTATCCCAACAACTGTGACGGTTTATTCACGATATTAAAAGTGAATTGAGATCTTAGAATGGACAATATGATAAAAGAAGACAATATAAAGACAGCTTAAAATGTTTTGTTTCTTAATAACCACAAAAGGACAATCATTTTTCTTTTGGTCGCATCTTCACTTATCTAAACTCACACTTGAAGAGCCATTTCTTAGCATAATGGACTTTCTACCTCCCTAAGGTAATCACCCTAAGGACATAATGGAGCGTCATCTGCCTGATGCAGTTTCCTGCCAGCAGTCTCTCCACTCCTTCCCCTTCCCCAGGGCCCTCCCCTCCTTTTCTTCTAACCATCACATATTGCTCAGTACCATTCTCCACTCCCTTTTTCCCCCCTAAAAAGTCTCACCTCCAAGGTCCTGGCTGAGAGCAATCAAATGGGAGAAAATTGATTAAGCTGATGTCATTGCTCTGCTTGGAATCACCATTATGTCTGTCACCCACAGATGTATAAAAGAATGTTAGGGAAACAATGTTAAAACATAAGGAACCTTTAAAAATCATCTAATCTTACTCCTCTCATTTGACAGATGGTGAAATTGAGGTTCAGGACACATGACTAGTCCAAGGTCACCTATCAAGTGAGCCTGCAGTTTCAATTTAACTCTCCTAATTCTCAGCCTAAGATTGTTTCCAATGCATATGCCATTACTGATTTTCAAAGGTTAATTTTTTAGAATTTTATTTATTTTTTTGCAATAACAAGTATTTATTTTCTCTTTCCTTTGTTCCCATCCACCCACATGAAGTCAAAAAAAAGAAGAAAAAGAAGAAGAGCCTTTTAATAATTATTCAAAGTTATACAAAGTAAATTTCTTCATTGGCATATGTCTCATTCTACATTTTGATTCCATCACCTCTCTGTCAGAACAGGGAGTAGCATATTTTATATTTGGTGCTCCAGGATTATAGTTTGTCATTACACTGATCAGAGTTCTCAGGTCTTTCTTTTTTTAAATTACTTTAAAATTTTTATTTTCAATTCCAAATTCACTCCTTCTCTCCACTTCTTCTGCCACCCATATTCCCTGTCCTAAGGCAGGAATTATAATATGAAAATCATACAAAACATACTCCAGGTTTTTCAAAGTTGTTTTTTTCATAATTATTTTTCATAATTTATTATATAAATTGTTTTCCTTGTTCTGCTCACTTTATTTATACAGGTCTTCCCAGTTTTCTCTGAAACTTTCCAAAACATTCTATTTTGTCATTTTTAATGATATAGTAACATTCAAATATAAATTGTTTAGCCATTCCCCAATAAGTGGACACTCTCTTAATTGTCTACATTTTTGCTATAATGAAAATAGATACTGTAAATTTTTGTGAAAATGGGTTCTATCTATGTCTCTCTTGATGTCTCTCTCAAGTTCTGTAATTCTTTGGAGTATGGATCTAGTAATGATACTACTGAATCAAAGGGTCCTAATTTAATGACTCTTTGAGCATTCAGAAGTTAACTTTCATAATAATAAAACTTTCAATTCTTCTAATATCTGAACAATAAAAAGTTCAACTACCTGGGTTTCTTCAGACCAGCAAACACCCCTTAGACTCACCCTACAAATGTCTTTGTGACTTACCAGAATCTAGCCTTGCCAGTCAGCTAAAAATCTGGTCTTTGTGTCCAGACCAGGTGTCTCACTGAGATAGCCTGCTAGGAAGACAATTTACAGGACTGTTTTCTTTCCTGCCAGTCCAGAGTTTAGAATGTCAGCGCTAAAAAGGACCCAAAAGCTTTGGTATAAAATCATTCAATTTAATTTGATTCAGTTTGATTCAACAAGCATCATTAAACATTTTTTAAGACAGCCATAGCCATTTTTTTCAGTTGTGAGTCTTGGTGCCCAAAAAATTTCACTGATGTCCATACAGAGTCAGACTTCTGCATAGAAGTGAGCAAGGGACAGCCCGTTGCTATATTCTCAGTAGAACTTTTAGAAAATGGGAGAATCCACTAGAAAACAGAGGCCTTGAACATCTGAATCCTTCACTGTACTTCTACATAATGCCAATGTGATGGTCTTAAGAAAAGGAATATATCACTCTTCTCTCCCAAATACCTTGCTCAGTGGTCCTGAAATTCTACTATTACAAAGTCATTCTAATAACTCTTGAAGGTTGTAAGCAGCAAGGTACATAACTTAGTCTGAAGAGCATTGCAACAGATGCCTAACAACATTACCTTCAATCCATTCCTGGCTTATTTACTGATTAGTTCTGTAATTTCAATTCCCCCCTTTTTTCCTCTGGACCTCAATTTCCTCATCTATAAAATTAGTGTCATAATCCCTTTTCTGCATCCCTAAGTGGTTATAAAGCACAAATGAAACTATGAGGGGAGAAGAAAGAATGTCCCACTCAAGCCAAAAGACCCAGATTCAAGTTCCAGTTCTGCCCATAAGTAACTGTGTGATCTTGGGCAAGTTCTATCCTCTCCCTGCGCTTAAATTTTATCAACTGTAAAATGAGGGGGATTGAACTAGGTGAAATATTGGTCCCCTTGCAGCTTAGTGTAAGCAAGAGTGGGCATCCAGATGACACAATGGATAGGTACAATATCCTGAAGTGAGGAGGATGTGAATTCAAATCTGGATTTAGACACATACTAGCTGTATGGGCAAATCACTTAATTCTGTTTTCCTTAACTTCCTCATCCGTAAAATGAACTGGAAAAGGAAATGGAAAATCACTCTAGTGTCTTTGCCAAGAAAATCTCAAGTGCAGTCATGATTGAACAACAACAAACCCTAAAAGAAGCATCAGTGTTACTAAAGGCCTTTTTGAGGATTGTTGAAATTCTAGGGTAATTTGCTTAGCTCTGAGGGTACCTGCCAAAAGCAAAAGGAATCTAATCATCCCAACCTAATAAGAAGAGAGTAGTAGTGAGAAAATTCCCATAGAGGAAAATTGAATGGACTTTTTTTTTTTGGGGGGGGAAGAATAGAGGAGAGAATAGAAATATTTTCTATCCTGAGGACTATAGCTGTCACTATGGGATCAACTATCCTAGGATCTGAAAAAGTGTTGATTAGCTATAAGCACATTTTGGCTGAGTAATCTGAGTGATAATTTTCCTATTGAAGAAATCCCCAAGTTCAGAGTTGTTAGAGGTTTCTTTTCCACTGATGTGGGAAATTTATGAGAGTATACTCCTTGGTGTCCATTATTACTCAATCAGCCACATTTAATAAATGTGTTCCAAGCATTATGCTAAGGACAGGGAATTTTTTTTTAGAAAAGCAGGGGCAAGGAGGAGGAACAGGCCGGTTCTCAAGGAGGTCTCAGTCTAATGGAACAGATGACATCAGTCTAATGAAACAGATGACATCAAAACAACTCTACAAACAAGCTATGGACAGACTAAATGGGGGGAAATCAATAGAAGGAAGGCATAAGATTGAAGAAGAATCAGAAAAGGCTTCTTATGGAAGTTGGGATTTTACTTAGGTCTTGATAGAGAAAGGAAGGGACTGTTCTTTTATCTATAATTCCTGTTATAATGGTATGAATGCTTGAATGCGGGAGTTGATCCATGCATAATTAGGATTATCCCCAATACCTCATATTAAACCTTATGGATAGCAACTGACTCCAGAATATGTGGAACCTGGACTTTGTCTATGATTCTATGAAAGTTGCTTTCATAGAGACTTCACAAATGTAAAATAATATTATATCTCTTCTTTAAACTTCCCATATTCTAATGTGAGTCATCTTTACATGTTTCTTATCACTACTGGATTATAAGGTCCTTGAACATAGGGAATGGATTTTATTCATCTGGCCTTACATTTACTAAATGTTGAATTGAATGGAGGGCTTTTTTTAAATTTAAGATTTGGGAGTTTAAAAAGGTTTATTAATTTCTTTTCCACATCACATTTATTCCTAAATATTTGTTTCCACCTCTCCAATTTAATGAGCTTTTCTTTGTAACAAGGATTAAGACACAACAACAGTTAACAACATCTGTTTGGCAAAATCAACCAACAATCCACTGCAATCTGGCAATGTCACTTGATTTGAGTTTTCCAGATGTTTATATTAAAATGTAGTATCTACTTATCTACTTCATAGTTTTACCTCAGTCCTATTCAAGGAGATTCATAGGATTCTACAATTTATAACCAGGAATATTAGGTCATCAAGTCCATTGAAGATAATAAAAACAGGAGAGGTAGTGTGATAATGGATGTATTCAGTGCCAGGAAGACCTGGATTCAAGTCCCATCTCTGACATATTGGCTGTGTAACCTTGGGCAAATCACTTAAAGTCTAAGCCACTCTCTAGGACAATTTACATAAAGGAGCTATTAGTAAGAGATGTTTCCTCATCCCCAAATTACCTATGCCAGTAAAATCATAGGTTTGTTCACTATTACTAGTATTACATATTTATACAGTGCTTTAAGATTTACAAAGTATTTTCCAACCACCTGGGAAGTGGTTGGTGCATGTACCCATTTTTTATATAAGAAAACTGAGTCCAAGGAGGTGAAATATCTTGTCCAGTGTCATATAACTAATAAGTGGGAAGTGACTCCAGGAGAAAGAGAATGGTATAAGGGGAGAGTAAAGGGGTTGGAAGAATAGAGGAAGGGAAGCTGGAAGTCAAGTGCCAAGAAATCCTTATAAGCCAGTCAAGAGGCAAAGTGATTCTTCAGAATTTGTTTCCCCTTCCTCTAAGCTTACAGGATTCCAGACAGGAATTGGAGCCCAAGGCTTCATTTAACATATTTGGAAAAGGAGGTAGAGATCCTGGCTGCTGAGAGTTAGACAATTCAATTCTCCCCACTGGCTTTTTAAAGAGAACAGTTTATAATTTTATAAGTATAATCATAATTCCAACCCCATCACAAAATTCATTCCACAGTATCCATGTTAAGGGCAAAAAGTAAAGGGCATCTCATTTAGATCTCAGAACCAGGCTCTGCTAGACTCATCCAAGGAATGAAATTATAATCTTAACTTGTCGGGTGATGACATCATTATTGATGAAGACTGTTGTTACCCTACAGATTTTTCCCTAAGGGAAGAGAGAAAGTGAATCTTTAAGACTGACCTCTCTTGTGCTTACATGGTTTAGGTAGGAGAGGGCATACAATGTTTACTGACTTAAATCAAAGATTGTGGTTCAAGTGCTCTCTCATTAGGGAATATTTCAAGAGGGGAGGAGAGTGTTGAGGTTTGGGGACCCAGACTGGTGTAGCCAGGTGTCTCAAAAGAATTTGCAAGCTTGAATCCATCTCCTAGTCAAGAGGCAAAGCTTTATTGCAATAGTAACACCATTACAAAGCAGAGTGAATTGTAAGGAATTCGGCAGAGAAACAGAAGCAAGGAGATACTTTTATCTAGCTTTCAATCATAGATATGATAATTCTATGGCTCATAGGTAGGAAGTAGTGGTGTCCAGAGTTTGGTTTCCTCCACAAGATTATTACTGACAAGATTACCAGTCAGCAATGAATTGAGGAGTGTTCTTATTCACTATTGTCTCAAAAGTTTGATCTGTAGGACTATCTGACAGTCAGCAATGATACGTGGAGTGGTCTATTTACTATTGTTTCAGGAGTTTGATCTGTGGGAGTTTCCTGAGACAGAAAATCTAGAATCACTGACTTATTGCCAGAACAGAAGCCCCCCTAAATCAGGGGACCACAAAATCATATTATATCAAGAGGGAGGGTGGTCCCACTCAGAGGGAAAAATATTGGATTTGGAGAGTTATTGTTGTTCAATCATTTCAATCACATCTAACTCTTCATGACCCTATTTAGGATTTTCTTGGCAAAGATACTCAAAATGGTTTGCTATTTCCTAAAGACTTAGATTCAAATCCAGACTGTGCTACTTGTGTGATGTTGAGCAAGTTATTTTTTTTTTCTTTAGGTCTAAGTTTCCTGATCTGTAAAATAAGAGATTAAACTAGCTCCAGGGTTCTTAACTTGTAGACAATTAACTAGTATGTTGTGTGTATGTGTTTAATATATTAACAATTGTTTTCAGTATAATTAGTTTGCTTTATAATTTTATATTTATGTATTTTATTCATTTGAAGATATTATAAGAAGGAATCCATAGGCTTCACTGAATGACCAGAGAGGTTCAGGACACAAACAAGGTTAAGAACCCTAAGGTATTATATAGCTCAAAATAAACCTGGGGCATCAGTTAATCACTCAAGAAGCACTCATTAGGCATTCATCATATGCCAGTCACTGTTGAATAAAATGGGAAACTGAGGACTTCTCAGAATAATAACCTTGGGTAGTTCAGGCTCTGTTTAATTATTGAGCTCTGGGAGAAGGGTGAGATTTCTCTTCCAGCAGAAATGTTTGAGAAAACCCTGTTTACCCCTTGCTCAACTACTTCTCATAAGAGGTAAGCCTGACTAATTTCCTGATGGCATGGAAGAAGTCTCCAAGTTAGCTATCCCTAGGAATGCTTGAAAACAGACTAGATCACCTTGATGAATGGTTTAGTAGTTTAGGAATATTTAACCTTCTTGCTTAATCGACCCATTTTCTTAATAATATGTCCCCCAAAAGGTATTTGAAACATTTATTGCTTAACTAAGACTATGGTGCCACAAAGGCCTACCTGCATAACAAAGGCAAATATTGAGTTGGCTGATGACTTTAAAGATTAATTTGGGGCTTGTGTGGGTTAAAGGAAGGAGTGTTTCTGTAATCTCCACTATATAACTATGTTTCTCACTTCTATACAATTGGCCTCTCTGCCCCAGCTCCTCTGGGGGAGGGACCACCCCGATTCTCTCAAGAACCAAAATAAGAAACTTTTTGTTTGTACCTAAAGAAGTCTCTGAGCAGTCAATTTTTAGTTAGGGTTTTTTTGTCCCACACATTGTGCTAGAAACTGAGAATACAGATACAAAGGATGGAAACTCCCTACTAACAGGGAGATAACTGGTGTGTATAAATAAATACAGAATGGAATTAAAGAAAATAATTTAAAATTAAATTAAACTTTGAAATATTGTAAATACCCAAATTATTTACAAAGGCTATATGAAGGAAGATTCTATCTGCATCCAGAAAAAGAAGAAATAAATAGAAGTATGTGCAGAATAATTTCACATATACATATAGATAGATTAGTGTCTAATGGTAGCCATCTCTAAGATGGGAGATTTTATATTTAAATGGGATAGCAAGTTGTATATAATAGATTTAAATGCTAATCCCATAAATTAAAATTTAAATTAATTTTAATGTAAATACACATGGTACTTAAATACATACTGGTTTGGGATGGAGGACGCTAGCAAAGGGGAATCAGGAAAAGCTGTATGTAGAAAATAGTGCTTGAAGTGCAGCTAGAAATTGTAGTGGATAAAACACTGACCTGGCAATTAGGATCCAGCCTGACACTTAACACTTACTAGCTATGTGACCTTAGGCAAGTCACTTAACCTTAATTGCCTCGCCAAAAAAAAAAAAATAGTGCTTGAATTGGATCTAAAAGAAATAAGGGGACTCTATGAAATCAAGATGAGAGGCAAAGACACAGTATTTAGGAAGATGGAAAAGCCAAGTTTGATTGGTTCCTGGAGTCCAGGAGGAGAATTGATATACAGTGAGGTTAGAAAGAGGGCCCAAGGCAAAGTTTCAAAGGACTTTAAAAACCAAATAGAGGGATTATGTATTATTATAGACATAACAGGAAGTCACTAGAGTTTATTGAGGATAGCATAGTTATCTGATATAGTTAGAACTGCCTATACAGAAAAGCACTTCACAAAGATGTTTACCCTCTATCCCTTTATCCAATTCATTGATGAAATCATTACCCAGCATAGTGCCAAGCACAGATCCCTAGAGATCAGTTGTAGTCTGATCCAGCATTCCATGGCAGAGTGCCAGCTCCTGCCACTCCCTCAACAATAGTGTGCCCTCAGGGAAGGAATAATTAATGTCTCAAGGGTCTTGTGCCTTTACTTTGACCAATATCTCTCCTCACCAACCTTTATCCTACAACTGAGCTCTCGGCCAATAGTCCATATTCATTCTGGACAGGAAATATGATTCAAAGACACAAAATGGCACTTTCTTCAGAAAAAGTCCCAAACTCTTGGTCATGATATTGCATTTTTGTAGCTCTGCTCTTTTTGTGTCACAAATCATCGGATTCAACCCCTTCCTCTATGGGGATCCTACTGTACAGGGTTCCTTCCACAGTAGTTCTCCAAAGCATACTGAATAAAAAGTTAACAAGAGTTTCTCCCCACCTGTGACTGGTGTTATCCAACATAGCACTTGCCAGGATACACATTGGTGGATTGATATTTGTCTGCACTTGAAATTGAGGCGTTTGCACAACTTTTCAGCGACAACTCCCTTCATGGCTATTTATTCCAATCTATAGGTGGATAAAGGGCCTCACTGAATCATTGCCTCCAAGATAAAATATGAAAATTTCTATTGTCCAAAGCCCTTTGTAACTAATTCCCCATTCCCCCCTCTCACCCCCTACTACCTCCAATCTTATACCTTATACCTCACCATATACCTTATTATTCAGTAACACTGGCTTCCTTCGTATTCCTCAAACAAATTGCTCCATCTCCCAATCTTGGGCATTTTCTCTGGCTGTCCCCTATGTCTGGAATAGCTCCTCTTCCTGGCTTTAAATCCTACTTTTTACAGGAAGCCTTTCCCTATATTCTAGTACCTTCCCTCTGTTAATCATCTTCAATTTATCTTGTATGTAGCTTATTCCTACATAGTTGTTCGCATGTTGTGAGCTCCTTGAGAACAGGGATGACTTTTTTGCCTTTCTTTGGATCCCCAGTTCTTAGCATAATGCCTGGCAAAGAATATGTACATATAGGTGCTTCCTAAGTGTTTATTGACTGGCTCACTGATTGACTGAAGGCCAACATAAGAGTCTTCTAATGGTCATTTTTTTCTCCTGGTGCAAAACTGTTCCAGCTCCTGAAGGTTGGCATTATAATGCATGTGCAATATGAAAGGATCATAGGACCAGAGATTTAGAGTTGGAGAAGACAGTGGAGACCAACAGATCCAACCCCCTCATTTTACAAAAGAGCTAACTGAGGGTCAGATAAGTTTAAGTGACTTGTCCTGTGGTCATATTAGAAAAAGCCAACTATTATTATGAAACAGATAACCAAGTCTTAATAAACCTAATTCTTTTTCTGATCCTAACAATCTCTAAAAATGCACCAGGGGATCCAGGGTGAATTGCTTCTTTCAATCTTGTTTTTTTATGGTTTTTTTCAGCCATATATCAAAGTGTGAGATCATGGATAACCTCTGCAATGATAACAGAGTCATTCGTAGATCTGATAATAGGTACCACATTGCAGAAATATCTTCAGCAATCAATTTTTTTAGATGAAGTCAAGTGACAAATGCTTCTATCTTCTCAGGGTGAGCACTCTTCTAGAGGCAGTGTGGCAGAGTGGATAGAACATTGGAATTGGAATCTATTCATTCTTTTCCCAGATTCTTCTCTTCCTGACTTTGAGAGGATGGTTTTCTAAGAGCGTTCTCAAAGAGACTGTGAGTCAGGGAGGTGAATCATGTTCATTGGACCTTGGATCCATCTCTGCTATATCTCATTCATGCAGTGAAGACATAGTAGGCATGAGACTGAGTTTCTTCCTCAGATAACTCTTACATGCTTTGGGCAATAGAGAATCTTCAAAATTGAACTTCTCTGATTCTATTTTCAAGCTAGAGTTTCTCATTATTCTTTATCAGCATTGCCCTCTTTCTTCTACTTAGGTTTTGCCTGAAGACATGCATTTATTAGGGTGCCACGGTACTGAGTCCCTGCTTGCTACTTATAGTGCTTTGAAGAGATTGCAATTGGACCCAATCAATGTCAAAACATTAAAAATATTGGTCAGTTCTTGACATACCAGAGCTGTGGTGTCTACTTTCTTCCAGAAACCCACAAATCATCTTGGAAACTTTAGATTTACTCCAACATCAGTAAAGGGTGTTGTCTTTTGGTGCATTTGGGGTCATTTAAGAATAGGTAAGACCATGGTGAGGAATAGTTGTCAATCAACATAATGCCCCACTCAAACTGCTACATTATTTCTCCTTTTCCTAGGGCCTTATTTTATCTGAGTATACTTTATTCATTTGGCTGCCCCTATCCCACTAACTACTCCCCTTTTTCCTTACTTAACTTTGTGCCAATTAAAAGCCTCTGATTAAAAGAATATTATCTCAGGAGGCAATTTAACTGTATTAGAAAAAGAGAGTATTAAATTGAAGCAATAAACAAATATATTTTAGAAGTGGTCACCACCTTAGTTCTCAATCCACTGGCACCCTTTGCAGTGTGAAACAAAAGTTAAAATGCTTAGTGCAAAATTTAAATCTGATTCTCACCAGAATCTAGAAGGGAGACAAATAAGTCAATCGCTATAACCAGTGCCAGCAAAGGAACTGAAATTCTTCTCCTTACTCAAATGATTACAGAAATCTTCAACAACTACCCTTATGGCTTTTCACATTTTTCATTCCTTAGCCTGGGTGGACAGAGACTCTTTTCCTCATACTGATACCAAGCTGTAACTCACTTTCATCCTTCCCATGCTTTCTAGTTTCTGCTCTTACAGAAGTTAAAAAAAAAAAGATTTATTTAGCATTGTCAAAGACTTCCCTTTGCCATTATGCCTTTGTATTTCTATTTTCTCTTACCTTTAGCTTTAAAGTCCACACCCAGGGACCTCTGTGTATCACCTATGGGACCTTGAGAAATTGTTTTCCAGACCCACATCCTCCCTGACCTATATACTTGTAGGGAAGTGAAAATTGTTTATGGGGTTTATGAGATATTCAAAGAGAAATAGCACCTCTGATTTGAGGGATTGCCAAGCCCTTTTCAGGGCTGATCATTTACCTTTGGTGTCCACCTGTCACCCAGTACTCAAGAAGCTATAGCATGAATACAGAACATATCCCGTTAAAACCATCTCAGTAGACAGACCAAATCACGTTAAGGGTAACAGAGAGACCTCAAACCCACCAATGAGTTAGGGGGATTCTGCTCCAAGCATATGAAGACTTTCACCTGACAGAACGAGTGAGAATAATTTGTTCCAAGGGTCATGAAGGTGGCTGAAGCAGGCAGTGGGGAGTGCTTAGAGTTTGGTCAGACATCAAGAACAAGCTCATCCACTGAAGCCCAAAACATTACCGGTCATCCTGATTTTTGTCTTGCCACTGGATTTGATGACTCTGACAGAGAGAGTGAAGCTGACTCCATTACGATTCTATCTACTTAAATCCAATCCACTAGCAAGTCAAGACATCACTCAATAATGTCATTGATCCTCTTTGAAAATGAAGAACAACAGTGATGAAGAGAGCCATCTACACCCAGGGAAAGGCCTGTGGGATCTGAGTGTGGACCACAACATAGTATTTTCATGCTTTCTGTTGACGTTTGCTTGCATTATGCGTTCCTTCTCAAGTTTTTTTTTCTTGTAGATCTGATTTTTCTTGTACAACAAGATAACTATATAAATATGTATACATATATTTGATTTGTCACATATTTTAATATAATTAACATGTATTAGACTACCTGCCATCTAGGGGAGGGGGGGGGAAAGAAAAGAAAAATTTGGAACAGAAAGTTTTGCAAGAGTCAATTTTGAAAAATTACCCATGCATATGTTTTGCAAATAAGAAGCTTTAATAAAAAAAAAAAGAAAGAAGAAAGAAAATTAAGAACAAACAACAATTTATGGGGAAAGATCTTAAGTCTCTAAACAAAAGCACATTACAGTTTTATGATCTACCATCTGCATGTGCAGTCCTGGCAATATAAAGAGATCAATTGCTTCATAAGTTAAATATACCTCAGGCATAAACTTCATAGAACAACTGAGATACGCTTGTCACTGAATAGTGTCCAAAACAAGACATTCTATATCTTCAGTTCTCATAGCCATTGCTGTCCTATGAGTTCAGATGGAAGGAACCAGGAAAGATTTTTGCAAAAAGAGTTCATATTTTAGAGGCCTGTGGTAATCCCTGGCCCTAGTCTATTCTCTTCAACTTCTTGAAGACTGTTGTTGTTTGTCCTTCATTCTGAAAGAGGACTACATCAAGGAGGTGCCATGCCATGCAAGAGAATGGGATTTAAGTGAGGGAGGGCTAGGCAAGGTCACTACCTTCCCTGTCCCCTCCAGAGCCATCTGGGTCCAGTGGGCAGATATAGATCAGGATGACTGCAAATGGCCCTGGATGCAGTGGGAGACCTTGGCCTTTTTAAGCTAAGGTCTTCAACGGGTTTCAGTTTGACTGAGGATGCATCCATTCAGGATTAAGGCTGTTATCTATTCTTTTGGGAAGAGGACCATTAACATTGTACTCTCAAGTATACTTAGTATACTTTGGTTCATCTTGTCTATATTTGCAGCCAAATAATGCCTCGCCCAGTTGGGTGGGCTCTTAAGGTACCATCTCAAGTTGGCAGTCTTGCCTTCTGAAATTGAGCCGATTTTATCCTCTGGGAAGAATGACTCTGAACAATAAATAAATAGAAGTCCTGGCTCAAACTTCTACAGAAAGGTTTCTCTTATTGACAGTGATCTCTAAAAAGAGGTTCACTTCTGCTCCACAGCTAAGAAGGTCACTTAGAGTCCAGTAAGGAACCACTTCTCATAGCCTTTGGCTATGAACCACGTGTCTATCTCTTTGATTGACTGGGCCATGTAGCTGGGTTCCTAGAGTGCAGGCTGCTATTATTGCAGCAATGACAGTTTAGCATTCAGTGATTCCCTGATCATTTGGCTTAACCTAATATGATTCATGTGCTAGAGTCATAGCACCTCCGACTTCTGCTCTTTGTAAAAGTCTTTCTAACCTTTTTTTTTAACTTTCTTTCAAAAAAATTTTTTGTTCAAATAGTGAGTTCTTATACCAGAGGTCAGATCTTTGGATTTATCAAACATTAGTTACTATAGTCATTTACCATTTTGTCTTATGTACTTAATTTATTCTATAAATCCACCACTCTATTTTTTAACCAGTAGTAGATAGCTTTGATGATTACTGCTTTATAATATAGTTTGATATTTAATATTGCTAGTCTGCAAACCTTCAATTTTGTTAAACAAAATAAAATGTAATCACTGCAAAGTCAATAAAATGAATTATACCTGTAATGGAAAGTGTGCTGGATTTAAAATCAGAAGACCTGAATTCAGACCTGTATCTCCTTAAGCAATACACTTAACCTTTTTATTCCTCAGTTTTCTCATCTGTAAAATAAGAGGGTTGGACTAGATATATTTTAAAGTCCCTTCCAGCTCTAAATGTATGATCCTGTGAATAACACCTTTCCTTTCCTCTTTCTAGTACCCATATGAGATTTTAGAAGTTAAGATATTTAAATGACATCATATAACAAAAAATTTACTGAGAGAGGAAAATGACCTAAGCATCCTAGTTCCCACTTCAGAACTTGCTCCACAGAACCAGGAGATCACTGTATACAGCAACAATAAGACTATATGATGATCTATTCTGGTGGACATGTTTCTCTCCAACAACTGGATGTTTCAAACCAGTTCCAGCTGCTCAGTGATGAACAAAGCCATCTACACCCAGGGAGAGGCCTGTGGTATCTGAGTCTGGATCACAACATAGCATTTTCACACTCTCTTTTGATGTTTGCTTGCGTTATGTTTTCCTTCTCAGGTTTTTTTTTCCTTTCCTGTACAGCAAGATAACTGTATAAATATGCATATATATATTCTATCTGTCAAATATTTTAACATAATTAACATGCAGTGGATTTCCTGCTATCTAGGGGGGGTGGGGGATAGGAAGGAAAAATTTGTAACAGAAAGCTTTGCAAGGGTCAATGTTGAAAAATTACCTATGCATATGTTTTGCAAATAAAAAGCTTTAACAACAACAACAAAAAAAGAACTTGCTCCAGTAGACCAATAAGGGAATTTCCTTCAGAGTGTCTAAAGTCTACTACTTGCAATCCCAGTTTTTTGTCTTTGTTTCTAAATTAGTAGAGGGCAAGATTCTCCTGAGGACAATGGCACAATGTCTTGATACAAATGAATTTAAGTTTGATGCACAAGGAAACATGGAGCACACAACATGACTTTTTTTTTTTTTTTTTTTTTTTTTTTTTTTTTTTTTTTTTTTTTTTGCTTTTTGTTGAGGCAATTAAGGTTATAAGTGACTTGCCCAGGGTCATACAGCTAGGGAATGTTAAGTGTCTGAGATCAGAGATTCAGGTCCTCCTGACTTCAGGGCTGGGGCTCTATCCTCTGCACCACCTAGCTGCCCCTTTGGTGTTGATTTTTCCTGTACCAAAGACTCCTGGGGAATTTGGAGTTATTTGATATTCAAACTTCCAAGGGGGACTCAAGGGTTTTTGAGTTTCCCCAAGGAATCTTCATTTAGTGGAGTGAGAATAATGCCGAGGTCAAGGAAAACCATGTTCTTTATACACTTTTTCCTAAGGAAGAGGAAGATGACATAGTTGTGTAGTGAGTCCCCATCTGTCTTATTTATATTGTCTCCTGGAGAAGAGTCTCGTATTATAGTCCCATCTATGATGGCTATGATTTATTTCACATAAACAATTCTGTTTATTTTTAGTCTTTCCTTTCTTATGGAAATCAAGATACATTTTCTTCTTAGAATTTTGTAACTATAAGTGCCATCCTTTCTCAGGGGAATATAATGACTATTACTTGCTAGGAAATATATACTTGGATATGCACATTTATTCATTCAGTCAGTCAATGAACATTTATTAAGAACCTACTATGTTCCAAATACTAAGCACTGGTGAAATAAAGAAATGTAAGAGACAGACAGTCCTTGCCTTCCAGGAGCTCACAACCTAACAGGAGAAATAACATGCAAAGAATTCTGTAGAAACAAGTGAATATAACCCCAGTCCCAAAGCCCATTGTTATGGAACTCTCTGTTGGTGAAGATCCATGTTCTGTACTTGCTTAAGGGACAGAGCAGAGCTGGCAAAAGTAGCCGAGACAAGAGCTCTTCAGTTCTCTTCAAGCTGAAGAGTCTCTTGAGGACACTTTAATTGATTCAGGGGCTTCCAGCTTCAAGAGAGAAGATAGAAAATGCCAACTCCATTTCAAGTTGCTGAATGAAAAGACTCCTACGAAGTTGACATGAGACAAGCTAGTCATTTTTATCATGTCCCTATCCTGACCTTGGTACACTCAAAACTTCCCTTTGGTGGAGACTCTCTCTTTCTCTTGATTAAACTGAGTTACCTCACTCCCAGTGGGACAGCTCCTAGACTCTGTATTGTCTGGTATACATTTTCATATGTATACTTCCTCTGACATCTATTTTGCTATCAATTTGGATAAATGGCTTTCTTGGCTAAGTAATATATGTGTTTATTATGAAACTGGTATTTGGTAAGAAGAGAGTCAAGCCTTGGGTATAAAACTTGGCATCCTGTTTTTGCCCCCCCCCCCGTTTATAGCTGAAAATCATATCCCCTGAATTAATAATATTTAAGGTAGCAGACAGATATAATTCCAACCATATACCTGTTTTCTGATTGGAAAACAGACCTTCCCCTCCTGGCAGGAATTAAAACCTCCCTTAAAGAGAGTAGAGGGGAGCAGCTAGGTGGTACAGTAGATACAGCACCAGCCCTGAAGTCAGGAGAACCTGAGTTCAACTATGGCCTCAGATATTTAACACTTCCTAGCTGTGTGACCCTAGGCAAGTCACTTAACCCCAACTGCCTCAGTAAAAGAGAGAGAGAAGAGAGAGAGAAAGAAGAAGAAGAAGAAGAAGAAGAAGAAGAAGAAGAACAAGAACAAGAACAAGAACAAGAACAAGAACAAGAACAAGAA
>JAJPUD010010632.1:0-39686 GCA_023553655.1 Myrmecobius fasciatus | reverse complement strand
AAGAACAAGAACAAGAACAAGAACAAGAACAAGAACAAGAACAAGAACAAGAAGAAGAAAGAAGAAAGAAGAAGAAGAAAATAGCCTCTCTTCAAGAAAGTGATACTTCATGCTACAGGCTCCATAACACCTGCGATCACAGATTGGATCCCCCACATCCTAATTGTGAATCAACCTAACCAATCCAATAGATTGAGAAGAATTCCAGTTCCATATGTTCATCACTAAACCAATAACTGTGCTTAAAGATCCGAAAGTAGAGAAGTGAAAATGGAGGTAACAGACAGTCTCTCAGTCAATTACCATACTGGAATTACTCCTCCTCCCTACCACCCTGCAACAAAAGGATGAAGCTTCCCTGTCAAATTTAGGAGATAGGACTTTTCATGTATAAAAGGAATAGCCAGGAAGTCATGAGATAGCTGCCATATTACTATCCCACTCCAGATGCATATTTGGAGAATAACAGTACCCTTTTCCCACATACAGTTGGCTATTAAAAATATCTTTTAATAGATCTTGTTTGAACTCGTTAAGTCTTATGTATGGGGTTTTTTTCTTTCTTCTTACCCAGTGCAGGTATTGAACGAATACATAATCATTCATTTGCAGAGGCCTTTGCAGCCAAATACAGGAATTGAATTAGGAAGGAGAAATAGATCAAATCTCCTAGAATTCACACTAATGCTTCATTCAAACTGCTTTAGTGAATGGTCTTAATTTACCTAACAAAATAAGGGAAGCTTCATTTCTTCTTGGTCTAGGACCTGATTAGGTGCTGGTTTCTTGTATCTGGACTAAGGAAGGGATAGATACTAATTACTAGACTATAATACCTGGCTGACTCTTAGGAGGTAGGGAAATGGGGAGTAGAAAATGAGAGAGCTCAGAGAGAAGAGAGATAGTTCCTACTCTAAAATTCTCTCTTTGGAGAAGTGGGAATCTCCAATCTCTCTAAACCACCAATTTCAAAACCTGAAGCCTCTTAGACTCAGACACAGACAGAATGTTTTCTATGTGCCCTGACCAGTGACCTCTAGCACAGCTTCAATTGTACCTTCAAGAGCTCCTACTTATTAGAATCATTCTTGCCCATTGGAGAAGTGTGATGACCTCAGATTAGACCAAAAGCAATTACCCAGAGTTGCAGAGAATGGAGTCTCCCAATAGTCCAGGCAGGCCCCCTGGAGCCCAGTCTGATTTAATCCTCCTAATGGGATATGATTGAGATAACGCTTTTATCAGCCTCGCCTGGGCTGCCTAATTCAGTGGATGCATCAAAGCAAGGAGCATTTCAGCAACTGGATGCTTTCCTTGCTTGACCCTGGGAAGATCTACAAGAGTCAGAATTGGCTGGGGATGCAGAAGAAGCTTTCAGAGAATAATGAGGAGCAGCTTGTTTTGGAAAGGTAACAAAGAGAGGACTTCAAAAGAGGAGTGACAGAGTTAGAAGGCAGGGGAAATTATGAACGAATTAATCCCATTTTACCTTCCAGAAAAAGAAGCAATTCTCCTAAAGAAACTAACCTACACCTCCATCCTCTATGACTTGTAAACCCTCTTCCTCTAGGAAGCCCCCAAGAAGGCACTCTGAACTGAAGTTTTTAACCAAACATCCCAGTTATAACCAAATGGAAGAAGCAGAGGGAGAAAAGGAATACTTACAAAGTATTTATTGAAATGAATTGTATTTAAGTGGTAGCTCCCTCCAATTTCAGGTAGCTATTATATGGCTATTAAAGGTGCAATTTCACCCCATCCTATAAGCAAAGATACCGGTTTCAGAGTTATGAGACCTGAGTTCTGATATTCACCCCAAACCAAATCACTTTATCTCTCTAACCTTCAGTTTCCTCAACTGAAAAATGGAAAAGTAGTATTTAATATTATTTAATTCACCAGGCTGCTAGAAGGTAAACACACTTTAAATTTTAAAGACCCTACAGAAATGTGAGCTATTATTATTCTATTAATTGCCTCCTCCTCTCTCCTACCCTTTTGTTTTCTGTTTTGGCTGTCTATCTTTCTGGATCTCTTTGACTGGGTAAGTTAGACAGGAAAGGTAGGAGAATAAAAAAAAGAGAAAAGTTAAACTTTCTTGGTTGAGGTACTGTTATGCCTTCCACATCATGACTCTCTCCATTACAGTTTTGATAAGAAATTAAGACAGGGTTTGGAGAAGCCACAGATGGCATGCAAAGGCTAACCAATGACATTGAAAAAATTTTAAAACTCAGAAATGCATAAAATATATGTATGGTATTAAATAATATCAACATATTTTATCTCTAAATACCATAATAATTCAGACTTTTCTTCTTGTACAAAGGGAGGGTCAAAAAATTTTACTGGGTTTTCCAGATCACAGATTGGAGGGAGGGGAATGTTTCTAAATTTCCTCCCCACCATGTGCCTGTAACTTCCTTGTTGCTCTTTCAACCAGTCCCCCGACTCATCTGATTGGAAAAATGAAAGGGGTTTGTGGGGATTAAAATTATCCTACCTATAACAAAAGAAACAGGCAGAGGTCTGAGTCAATGACACTTTATTAAAGGATCCATGATTCTCTCTACTGAAGTAGACCTCAGATCTTCCTCACTATCTAGAATGTCTCTCCTTCCAGGGTCTTATTTTTAAAAAATTATTATTGTTATTATTAAAGCTCTTTGTTTCCAAAACATATGCATACATAATATTCAACATTCACCCTTGCAAAACCTTGTGCTTCCCTTATGTCCTACTTTGAACATGACAATGTTTTTTTTCTTAATTTGTATTTAAGTTTTAAATAAATAAATACATTTTTTAAGGTAGGATGGACTGATTCAGTAGATAGCATATCTTGTCACTGGAAATATTCAAAGCAGAGATGAAATGGACACTGGACATTAAGATATTATAAAGAGAATTCCTAATTCTAAGTGGAGTGACTAGAATTCAAAGGTGTTAAAACACAGAGTCTATTGGCTACATTGTAGCCTAAACATTAAACTGTAATTGGGAACTACTTAACCAAATAAATGAAAATAGAATAGAATATAGATAATATTAATATGTGGTTTCCTAAGACAATATGCTGCCCACTGGGATCCTTTAGCACCAATTAGTTGTCCAGCTTTCTATCTGAGCTTGACACCACTGGAGTAGATGACCTTAAGGGTCCCCAGCTTCCTTTTCTCTCAAAAAAATTTTTTTTCAACCCAAAATTTCATGTCCATGCTATTCATGAGAAAAAGATATGAAATGTGAAATGGTTTCTTTTCATGTTTCAATTGATAAATTAAGTAGGAGCAAGGCAGTTATATTATCCCCCTCAATTCTTCCCCTTACCCCTGACAGACCAACTAGAAAACAAAAACAGGGACCTCTTTATAGGATCTAGAAAGATAAAGTGATTTGCCCAACATTACATAATGGAGTGGTAGTAAGAGAGCCAAGATAGGACCAAACGAGGGACTCTTTAAGGTCAGAAAACATTGCTGCTTTTTCTTTCCTCCCCTCTTCAGTTTCTCTTTCTTCCCCTATAACTTTCAGGAGAGAGGGGGGAGAGAGAGAGACAGACAGACAGACAGATAGAAAGACAGAGACACAGAGAGAGAGAGACAGAGAGACAGAGACAGAGACAGAGACAGAGAGAGAGAGAGAGACAGAGAGAGAAAGGGGGGGGGGAGAGAAGGGGGAGAGGGAGGGAGAGACAGAGAGAAACAAAGAGATCAGAACTCCTCCTGTAGTTCATGGTCAGATACCTAAAGGGGTGAGTGTGAGTGTGTGTGTGTGTGTGTGTGTGTGTGTGTGTGTGTGTGTGTGTATCCCAGGTGTAAAGAATAAGGGCAGATGGTTGATGGTTGGAAAAGCCCAGAGACATTCTGACTGTAACAGTCTCTTCTTTGCACTGCCTGGGTTGCCTGGACAAGATTGGGCAGACTGTCTCAATCTGACATCTTGTTTAGTTCTGATAACGCTACAGAGGGTCCAATTAAAGTGTTCCGTGCAGCTGCCCCAACACAAGCAAGCATTGATTGCCTACTAATGTGTATTGAATTTTAGCTAAATAAGGCCCCAGGTACCTGGAGAGAGCTCAAGCGATTCACTGTCAAAGGCTCTTAATTCTTTTTGTATTGATTCCACAGCTAATGACATAACCTTCTCCTCTAATTAACTGACTTCTGCATTAGGCTATTCCTGCCCTCCTCCACTCCTGAGGAAGCTCCATTCATTCCCTGGCTACAGGGCTAGGCTGGACTCTGACACCAAGAGACACACAAGTGTTTCCAGCAGCACTCTTCCCTGAAACCATGTAGTCCCTAAGGAAAAGTTCAGTACCTTAGGTATTTCTTCCCCCATATTCTCTCCTCCCCAACCCAACCCCCTCACTTTCCTCATTCTTAGATCCAAACATTCTTGCCTCTCATCTTATCCCTCCCAGGAGCAAAAGGGAGCCTTCCAGAGTCTGGGTAACTCATCATTCAAAGAGCTTTTAAATAGTGTCTAATTTGTGTGCTTAGAAAGGCTTTCTGTTATATAAGAAGAGTTACAGAGTTGGTTCCCCAGAGCTAGAATTAGGAGTAGGCAAAGTGGATAGTCACTGTAGTCACTTAGGACACTCCCTAAGAGGAAGAAAACAAGGTAGAAGGAGGGGGAAGGATATGCACACATTTTTAATGGTATTTTATTTTTCAAATACATGCAAAGATAGTTTTCAACATTCATCTTTGCAAAACCTTGTGTTTTAAATTTTTCTCCCTTTCTTCCCCTTCCTTCCCACATTCACCAACACAGCAAGCAATCTGATATAGGTTAAACATGTGTGATTCTTCAAAACATATTTCCATACTTATCATACTGCACAGAAAAATCAGATCAAAAGGGAAAAAAGCATGAGAAAAAAAAGCAAGCAAACAAACAACAAAAAAGGTGAAAATATTATACTTTGATCCACATTCAATCTCATATAGTTTTCTCTCTGGATGTGATGACACTTTCCATCACAAGTCTATTGTAATTGTTTTGAATCACCTCACTATTGAAAAAAGCCAAGTCTATCACTTTTGGCCATCACATAATTATGTTGTTATTGTGTACAATGTTCTCTTGGTTTTGCTCACTTCACTTAACATCAGTTTATGTAACTTTTTCCAGATTATTTTGACATCAAATTGTTCATCATTTCTTATACAACAATCATATTCCATTACCTCCATATACCATAACTTATTCAGCCATTCCCCAACTGATAGACATCCACTCAATTTCCAGTTCCTTGCCATACAAAAACCATTTTTGCACATGTGGGCCCTTTTCCCTTTTTTATGATTTCTTTGAGATTAAAGGATAGGAATAGTTTTATTTGGACATAGTTCCAAATTGCTCTCCAGAATGGTTGGATCATTTCACAACTCTATCAACAAGGAAATGCACTCTTTGTTGTTGTTGTAGTTGTTGAGGCAATTGGAGTTAAGTGACTTACCCATGGTCACACAGCTAGGAAATGTTAACTGTCTGAAGTCAGATTTGAGCTCAGGTCCTCCTGACTTCAGAGCTGGTGCTCAATCCACTACATCACCTAGCTGCCCCCAAATGCACTCATTTTTAATGCCAGAAAGTTCTACTTTTCTAGCAGGCAGATATTTTTGCTGATGTAATATTATGTGTGTTTCCATGAAAGCTCAGAGCTTCTGGTGGGTAATACCATACAGGACTATACTTTTTCAAACTAGAAGACAAATGCTGGCTTTGTCCCATCTTTGCTAGCCCTGATCTTGAGAAATTTATTAAAATTTTCATGTGAGGTTCAGAGGTTATTTATTCACTTAGCAAATATGTTTTGAGCCCTCCTGTTCATTCATTCTTTCAATACCTATTTACTAAGTACTACTATATGTTAGGCCCTGTCCTTGATGCTATAAGGAAAAGAAATGAACAAAACTTAGTCCCTTACTATAGTGGGAATGCTGTTCAGTCATGTCCAATTCTTTGTGGCCCCTATGGTCCTTCTATTCTCCACTATCTCTTGAAGTCTGTCCAAATTCATGTTCATTATTTCCATGACATTTTATCTCATCCTTTGTCATCTCCCTTTCCTGTTGCCTTCGATCTCTCCCAACATCAGGATCTTTTCCAATGAGCTTTGTCTTTTCATCCTATGGCCAAAATATTTAAGCTTCAGCTTCAGTATTTGACCTTTCAGTGAAAAGTCTGAATTAATTTCTTTAAGTATTGACTAATTTGATCTCCTTATTTTCCAAGGGATTCTCAAAAGTCTTCTCCAACATTATCATTCAAAGCATCAATTCTGTGGCGTTGGGGCCCACAGACAGCAGATAACAGGGGCAGAGTTCTGAGGACACTGGGAGGTGCATTCTGCCTAGGCCCTCCCCTCAGGAGGGCGGGGATGGTATTGAGTATGCCTCAGTAACTAGGAAGAGCCTCCTCACCCCTGTTATACTGTGAATGGAGCTCCTCCCTCCTGGATCATGTGAAGTGGGTATACAGGGACTAGTGACAGGGCTCTTCCCTCCTGGACCAGGTGAGGAGGGGATTACCCTCCTGGATTACGTGGAGTAGAAAATTATATAAGAGTAAACAGAGATGCCAGGGGCTCTATCAGCATTGGGGCACTATCTTCATTAGGGGCACTATACACACTAATGTCACTACCTTAGCAGGCAGCTATGTAACATCATGCACTGCCTTAGGCACTCTCAGCACTTAGGCACTACTGGCAGACTGCCAACACGCTGCCAGGTAACATCTAGCATTGCCATGTAATAGGGAATTTCAGTTTGTGATATCCTGAATAAATAAGACCTGCTGTTAGCCAGCCTTTTGTATCTCGGGTGTTCTGTGGGGATAATTCCCTGCTTAAGATAAGCAGACTGGAGACATCCAAAGACCTGGGAGATAGGTGAGAAACCAGTTGACTCCTGTCTAGGTGAGCAACAGGGAGTCTGCCCCCGACTAGGAGAACGGTGGGTAGTTTAGGTCCCCCGCCCAGGTGGGCGGGTGGGACTTGATGCTGTGGCATTCAGCTTTCCTTTTAGTTCAATTCTCAAAGCCATATATTGCTACTGGAAAAACCATAGCTTTGACTATATACTATATTTTGTTAGCAAGGCGGTATCTCTACTCTCTAGTATGCTGTCCAGATTTTCATTTCCAAGGAGAAAGTATCATTTCATTTTGTGGCCACAGTTATTGTCTACAGTGATCTTTGTTAACTTAAGATAAGCAACTCCATTTTGTGACTGAGTAGTTTTGTGTTAATCTGTTTTTCTGTAATAAGTAAAGGACTTGAGTGATGTAGTTTGGCAATGATGTGTATGTTCCCCAAATTTTGTTTTAAAAACCATTATGTGTTTTTGAATCTCAAATCTGTAGATAACTCATAAATACTAATTTTGGAAACTAAAGTATTGACTGATAGTTTTCTTCTATTATAAACTTTGGTAATTGATCCCCAATTAGAACTAGATGCAATTTATAAATGTCTTTAGCCAGAACCATAAAAACCAATCCCCCAGCTACCAATTGGCCTTGAGCTGCCACTCAGAACTTATTCCTGAATTACCCCAAATTCAAAGATTCAAGCATTGTGTTCACCCAAAAAGAGTACTAATTGGCAAGCACTTATTAAAATTCCCCATAAGAGAGATACATAGCCTCCAGCTGGGGAGAAAGGTAACCTTGTCATGACCATTATTAGTAAGAGACAATTTCCCAGGACTCTTAGGAATCATATTGGTTGACTAATCCTAGAGTGTTGATGTATATATTGTTTGCATGTATTGACTAATAAAGTTTGATTCATTCATTGATTATAGATCTAATTTGATGTTTCCATTGCTCTAGTTAGCAAAGGCTACATTGTTAAACTCCTTGTCTTAGCAAAAGGGAATCTCTTTGTCTTTCTCCCTGTCTTTGTCAGTTTATCTATCTGCCTCTCTCTCTCTCTCTCTCTCTCTCTCTCTCTCTCTCTCTCTCTCTCTTCCTATCAAATCAATTCAATTTCTACGACTCGCTCCTTGGGATGGAATTCTGTTAAAGATATGACCATAGAGGAAAGTAAGTCTTTTAATGAACTCAGCTATAATATTACCAAGTATTAAGAGAAAATCCCCCCCCTTGAGGCAATTGGGGTTAAGTGAATTGCCCAGGGTCACACAGCTAGGAAGTGTTAAGTGTCTGAGGCCATATTTGAACTCAGGTCCTCCTGACTTCAAGGCTGACACTCTATCCATTGTACCATCTTACTGCCCCAAGAAAATCTCTTAAAAGAAAATGTTTTATTAGACCCATATCTCCTGATAGCATAGGGTGAGACTTTGTAAGCAACTACAACAAATTTATTTTGTATACTTCAAACCAATTTAGCAGATCTGGAAAGTATTTCAAAAGGCATGACTAGCCAAGGCAAGGATACTTATAACAGTAGCAAAGGGCCTCATGACTTTGATACAAATCAAAACCAATGAAACAAAAAATTTTAAATTCCTCTTTGCAAGTTTTGGAAATTTCCAAATTAAAAAACTAGGAGAGAACAATAGATTCAATTTTACAGAGAAAAGTGTCTCTTCCTTTGGAACTAGAAAATAGACTAAGAAATTATAAAGAACAATGAACAGATGTTTTGAGTTTTATTAGAGACATTATGCCAAGTAGCTTTTAAACATAACAAAGCTAAAGCAGCAAGTAAAAGGTAAAGGAGAAGTAATGACCCATTTGATGGTAGGTCAAAGAATTCACTGTCAGGGAGAGCAGGATATGAATGACCCCTGGTGAGTTTTATGTCCTTTAAAAAAAACATTTTAGATAGAGAGGAAATAACCACCAATTCGGAAACTAGCATTTATAGTAGGACTGAGTTGATCCAGATTTTAAAAAACTGTTCAGAAATCAGAAAACTTGCATGCCATCTGATTGTGAAGAGTCTATCAATTGTAGAGAGGTTACATATTTGAGGATAATTCATACAGATAAAAAAGACAGACCCAAACTATTAAAACTATGGCAGTAAAAGGTAGAGAGTTAAAGTGGAAGATGGTGGGCATGACATGGATGAAGGACCAGTAAGAAAGACTGAGCATAGGGCAAGTAAGTGACATAGTGGTTAGATATTAGCCCTAGAATCAGGAGGACCTGAGTAATTCTATAACCCTGGGCAAGTCACAACCCTAATTACCTTGGAGAGACAGACAGACAGAGACAGTGAAGATTGTTCAAACAAGTAGGAGAATTAGAAGAGAATGTCATAAGAACCCAGGGAAGAGAGTATTCTGGAGGAAATAATAATCAGTTGTGTTAAATGTTGCAGAGAAATAAAGAAAGATGAGGACTGAGATAAGGCTATTAGATGTAGAAAAGGCTTTTGACAAAATCCAACATTTATTTCTATTAAAAATTCTATAAATCCCAGGAACAAATATATTTTTTCCTTAACATAGTAAATAGCATTAATCTAAACCCAAGAACAAATGTGTATTGGAGAAATTTGAAGCCTTTACATCAGAGAAAAGCAACAATGCCCTTTATCACAACTGTTCAACATAGTGATAGAAATACTAGTTATAAGACAAGAAAAAAAGAGGAAATAGCATAAGCAAAGAGGAAATAAAATTACTAATTTTTGCAAATGATAGGATGGCGTACTTAGAGACTCCTAGAGCATCAACTATAAATTAAATGAAACAATTTTAGCAAATCTAAGATAAATTCACATAAACTATCAGCATTCCTAAAGGCAACCAACAAAACCTAGTAAGAATTACTAAAAGAAATTCCATTCAAAATAACTGCAGGAGACCAAATATTTGTTTGTAATTTTAAAAATTGTATTGATATTTCTTTCTCTCTCTGCAAAGCAGAGTTAAGGGACTTGCCCAGGGTCACATAGCTACTAAATATCTGAGACTAGATTTGAACTCAGGTCCTCCTGACTCTAGAGCCAATGCTCTATCCATTGTGCCACCTAGCTATCCTACAGATAGTATTTCTTGCTGGTTCTTCATGCCATGCCCACCACCCTTCCACTAATCCTCTACTTTTTACTGCCATAGTCTTAATAGTTTTGATCAATCTTTTATGCTTAACTTGCCCTTTCTTGTAGTAAATAAATATAGCTGTTTGAAACAAATCATCACCTTGACTTTACCTGAAAATATTTGTTTCATTTTGCATCTCCAAGCCACTACCTCTCTGCCAAGGGGTAGGACATATGCTCAAAGATTTATCTGAACAAACAAACAATTTCCACAGTATGACAAAATATTCATAATTGGTAAATTGCTATTGATTACTCACAGCCACCATATATTTTTCCACTGCCTTTTTGGGTGATCCAAAACTTCATTCTGTTGAGATAGTAATATTCTATGATTCACAATCACATAGCCTAGCTAGAAGAATATATTGGTGATAAAAAATGAGTCATAATGATCATGTACTGATTCAAACTATTGTCTAAATAAATATATATATGTGCATATATATTTAACTTTATAATAGAATATTACTGAGACATAAGGAAGAATAGATATGAAGAATTCATGTGCATATGTTTGAAGTAATACAAAATAAAGAAAGAAGAAGTAGTCAAAAGATCAAGGTACATAATGTCTAATGCTAACTTTGTGCCAGGAACTGTATTACAGATACAAAGAAAGGCAAAAACAGTTCCTGTTCACAGAGTTCACAGTCTAATGGAGGAGATAACATGCAAACAAATACACTATATATTTGGGGCAAATTGGAAATAACCTTAGCAGAAAGGCACTAGGAATGGGGAGCAAGGAGCAGGAAGGAACAGGAAAAGTCTTTTTTGCAGGAGCAAGGATTTGAGCTGAATTTTGAAGAAAGGCAGCAGGCTAATTTGAGAGGGAGAACATTCTAGGCATGGGAGACAGACAATGAAAAAGAGAGTTGGATATTGGAGTGTCATATGCAAGAAACATCCAGGAATCTAACATTATGGGAGGGAGTAAAGTATATATATCCCAAATCCCAAAGCCCTTTGATATGGGATTCTCTCCTTATTGGTGAAGATCCACACAGGTATGAAGGGCAGGATGGAGCAGAAAGATCCAATCTCTTCAGTCTCCTCCCATTCTTGAGTCTTTTTTTTTTTTTTCATTCTTGAGTCTTTTAAAATTTATCTTCTGGTGTTCAACTTCAAGAAAGAAGATGGGAAATGTTAACTTCTCTTCAGATGACTGAAGGGAGAAAAAGACTATAGGAAGAAACCAACTAGAGAGGAGCTTGCAGTCTCCATCATGTCCTTATTCTTAGTTTGTTCCACTAGACTTTTCAGGAATTTCCCCTTAGATGAGATCAAAGACTGTCTCTTTTGGTTGAGCTAAATCACCTCACTCCCAATGGGAGAGCTCATTTACTCCATGTATTGTCTGGTATATATTGTGTGTATACTTTTTCTGATTTCTGTTTTGGTATCAACTTGGATAAATGAATTTCTTTACTATTTGCTCTGTGTGCTCATTATGAAACTGTCATTTGGTGGGAAGGGAATCAAGAAAACTTGAGATCTCCTTTCATATATGTATAAGTTTTGAAAATAAAAAGCTTTATAAACCTTCTTAAAAAAGATCCAAGGCTTCAATTGATTGCAATATCAGTAAGAGCCAATAAAGTTATTTTTCAAATAATAAAGCTAAAGCAATCTTGAGCTACTTTTAGAGAAGTAAAAAAAATAATAATAATTCCCATGCTTTCTGCTGTTTTTGTTAGAGATAGGTGTTGTATGTTGTTGGAGTATTTTTCTGAATCATTTGAGATAATTATAAAATTTTTGGTTTTGCTCATGGTGTAGTCAGTTCTGCTGATGGCTTTCCTAGTTTTGAGCTTGGTCTTCATTTCTGTTATGTATTCCACCTGGTTATAGTGTATGATCCTTGTGATACATTGTTGTGGTTTCCTTGCTGGTATATTATTTACAAAATTTTTCATCAATGTTCATTGGAAGGTTTTATCTATGGCTTTCTTTTCCTGATTTTACTTTTTCTAGCTAAAAATCAAAATCATATTTGTATCACAGAAAGAATTTGGTAGGACCTATTTATCATTTTTTCTCCAGGTAGTTTGTATACTGTTGGAATTTGTTGTTACTTGGGTGTTTGGTAGAATTCAGTTGTGAATGCATCTTGTCCTGAATATTTTTTCTTGGAGAGTTCATTGATGGCTTGTTCATTTTTTTTTTCTAAGACAGGGTTATTAAACATATTTTCTTTTCTGTTGATATTTATAGTTATATTTTTTGTGGCTGTTCATCCATTTCACTTGGATTGTCAGTTTTGCTGTTTCTGCCCAATATAGCCTACTAGGAGTAAATAACTTTGAAAAAAAAGATAACTTTGAAAGCTGAGTAGAAGGTGGACTGGAATGGACACAGTTTTGTGGCAAAGTCCAACTCATTTTGTAATAGTTCAGGCACGATGAATGTCTGCATCAGGGCTATGGCTGCATCAGAGGAGAGAAGGGATGAATAGGAGAAATGTTATGAAGGCAGAAACTATATGATTTAGCAAGAAATTGGTTATGGGATAGAAGAGTGAGGAAAGGATGACATCTAGGTTGAAAGCATGAGTAAATGGAAGGATAATAGTGACCTTGACAGTGATAGAGAAGTTAATGATAGGGTAAAGATTTGGGAAGGGAGGAAGATAATGAATTCTGTTTTGGACATGTTGAGTTTTAGGTTTCTATGGGACATCCAATTCAAGATGTCCAAAGCACATTTAGAGATGTAAGAATAGAAGTCAGCAGAAAGGTTAGGGCTAGATAAGCAGATTTGAGAATCATCTGCATAGGAATGAAAATTGAACCCATGAGAGTTAATGAGAGGATATAGATCAAGAACAGAAGTAAGTCAAAGACAGAGTCTTAGGGTATGGTATGGATGAAAAATAACCCAGACTTCAAAGGATTTAGGGGAGAATGAGAGAAGAGGAAATGGAGGCACCAATTGTGGCTGCTTTCTCAAGGAGTTTAGCCACAAAAACATGAGAAAAATCTATTAAATTGTAAAGTCCTTGAGAGTAAGGGCTGTCTTTTGATTCTGTGTATTCCTAGTATTTAGCTTGGCACAGAGTAAATGTCCACTGATTGATTATTAGTTGACTAAAATATAGGGTGATACCTGTCAGATTGGCTAAAATGACAGGAAAAGTTAATGATGAATGTTGGCAGGGATGTGGGAGGGCTGGGACACTGATGCATTGTTGGTGGAGCTGTGAATGGATACAGCCATTCTGGAGAGCAATTTGGAACTATGCTCAAAAAGTTATCAAACTGTGCATACCCTTTGACCCAGCAGTGTTTCTACTGGGCCTATATCCCAAAGAGATCTTAGAGGAGGGAAAGGGCCCCACATGTGCAAGAATGTTTGTGGCAGCCCTTTTTGTAGTGGCAAGAAACTGGAAATTGAAAGGATGCCCTTCACTTGGAGAATGGCTGAATAAATTATGGTATATGAATATTATGGAATATTATTGTTCTGTAAGAAATGACCAACAGGACGATTTCAGAGAGGCCTGGAGAGACTTACATGAACTGATGCTGAGTGAAATGAGCAGAACCAGGAGATCATTATATACGGCAACAACAATACTATATGACGATCAATTCTGATGGACGTGGCTCCCTTCAACAGTGAAATGTTTCAAACCACTTCCAATTATTCACTGAAGAAAGCCATATACACCCAGAGAGAGGGATGTGAAATGTGGACCACAACATAACATTCTCATACTCTTGATTGATGTTTGCTTACATATTGTTTCCTTTATCTGATATGTCTTTTGTGTAGATACGATTTTTCTTGCACAACAATGATAAGTTTGGAAATATGTATACATATATTCGATTTGCCAACTATTTTAACATAATTAACATGTAGTGGATATCCTGCCATCTAGGGGAGGGGTGGGGAGTTGGGGGGAAAAATTTGTAACAGAAAGCTATGTAAGGGTTAATGTTGAAGAATTACCCACACATGTTATGCAAATAAAATTTTAAAAAATATATAGGGTGATACTAGTGGTAATGTATGGATCACAAGGAGCCTTTTTTAATGTGGGAGAGACATGGGTGTGTTTGTAGACCAGAGGGAAGCAGACAGTAAACAAAAAATTACTGAAGATTAATGCAACAGTGATGAGAATAGCAGAGGCAATCTGCTGGAGAAGATAGGATGGGATGGGATAATTTGTGCATGAAGTGCCTTAGTAAGGAGAAGGGTTATCTTTTCATGTGAAACAGCAATGAAGGAAGAGATAGTTGGGGAAGGCAACTGACTAATGTGAAACAAAGAAGAAGGAAGAAGGGAAAGTTCTCATCAAATAGCTTCAATTTTTTTCAGTCAAGTATGAGACAAGATTTTTGGCTGAAAGATAAGGGAAATGCCATGGGGATAAAACTGGTGTAATCATTGGGGTGAGGGAAACTATGAAGGTTAACTAGGGAAGAATAAAGGTCTCTTTGTTGTAGTGAGGGTCTAATTGACAACACTCAGAGATAATAAAATAGTGGTCAAATCTAATGGACAATGTTATTAAAGTTGGAGGGTACATCTTTCCTTTCTGTCAACAATCAGTAACATGGAAAGTGACTCATACTATTTGTTGCAAACAAACTAGTCCAATTTTGCTTAACAGTTTTCCAGGAAGATACTTTGGAGCAGGGCAGAATCATGAGGGGAAGAAGTTGTTTGTGCATTTGTTGATGTACTGTCAGAACAAAATATGTTGATTATTTATAAGTGAAAAGAAAAGACAGGGGACTTTTTTACCCAACAAGAAACTTGATATTATTAAAAAGAACTGCAAAATTCTCCAAATACTTTTCAATCCATTCTCTTCCTTTAATTCAATTGTAGCTTCAGTTTATTGTCCTACTGAAGTGTCTGACCAAAACACTGATGCTGAACTCAATGGACAATCCATAGCAGTATATTATAATCTGTGTAACAGACATTCATCTTTCCCTTTGTCTTCCTTGGTGGAAAAATAGGCTATGAAACAATTTTTGGATCTAATTTAGGAGGTTCTTAGAAGGCTCAGCCTAGGTCTTGATTTAATTCATCACAATGTCATCTGCAAACAGTAGCATCTGGAAGACCTCATTGTCTATGGAGGATTCTCCCTCCCATTTGGATTATATGCTGATTTTCCTTCAAAACAGTGGGGAGGACATTTAGTGAGCATACATATTTATTTTATGCCTTGCTCAACATTAATAACCAGAGGGTCATTGAAAATATATTTCTGTTATATCACTCAAAGAATTTTGTGTGATTTTAACACATGCATGAGAGATGCTGTTTTTCCTCAATGAAATAAAATGCTTTTAAAAAAATATTAGCAAACCCTAAATACCATGGATCTTTTTTGGCTTTGTTGTATAATAAGTTATGTCGATTATAAAAATGTGCTCTGTGGCAGAATACTGTTTATGAAAGCCCATAGAGCATAACCAATGAAGATTTGAGCCATAAAAGTAGCACAAAAGAGATGATCAATGAAATGAACAAGTGGAAGAGGAAATGGGTGGTCAACTAACAAGATCTAGGGATGACAGATAAACAGCCCATGGGCTTCACTGGAATCCACTCAACATCATGAGATCTAGTAGAAAAGTTCTGCCCCATTCCTAGGATTTCTAGTGAAAAGCTTCTATCACATTTCATAGATCTAGAGCTAAAAGGGATATCATCTATCTAAAAGGAGAAGGAAAGGAAGACCATCTATCTAATCCAATAAATCTCATTGTACAGATGAAAAAACTGAGGCCTGGGGACTTCCCCATGATTTTACAGGTTGAAACAGCAGGCAGAATGGCTCCTGTTGTACATTCAAGATAGATGTTGGGTAGAGATCCTGTGAGAATTATTAGAGTACCTAAACTAAAATCATATGGATTGTTTAAAGTACGTATAGGTATTATTTGTACTGTTTGAGAGAGTACCAATTCAATGAGGTTAAAGAACTAAATCAATTTAGTTTCAGACTGAACCCAAACTGTTACACTCACACTCTGATACAATGAAAACTAATACATAGAATTTCAATTCAAGCATCTCTATAGGATGTTGACTCATTATAAAATTATTCCATTTTGTTCAATATTCCTGGTTAGTTTACTGTGGTAGGAAAGTGGACTAATAGGATCATTGATTTAGACTTACAAGGAACCTAAAGTCTAGCTAATCCAACCCCATCATTTGATAG
Source organism: Myrmecobius fasciatus (assembly GCA_023553655.1). Lineage (NCBI taxonomy): Eukaryota > Metazoa > Chordata > Mammalia > Dasyuromorphia > Myrmecobiidae > Myrmecobius > Myrmecobius fasciatus. The sequence continues at coordinate 23,454 of JAJPUD010010632.1, read as the reverse complement.
ATGAAGAAACAGAGATCCAGAAAAGTCAAGTGATTTATTCAATATATAACCAGCAGGCATCAGATGTAGAACTGGAACCCAGGTTCTTTTATTAAAGAGTCAGTGATCTTTCCACAGTAGCCCATTACCTCTAATACATTTGGAAAAGGTTTTCAACAACATGGACTCACCCAGAAAGGAATTAGGTGAAACCCTGACTTAATCAGAAAATTCATTTAAACCAAACACCTCATTCTCCAAACATTTCTGTTAATGGAGTTTTTACTATATTATTCATATCCCCCGACACACCCATTTAGTAAATTACCATTCCAGTATACAAAAAAGGACACAATGAAAGAGTAATTTTGATGCTATGGGAAATTTTTTTTGCAGAATTAAATCCAAATTGAGCCTTTTCTCCCCCTAAAAAATATTTGTCTCCACTCTAGGTAGCTGACAATTGTAATGCAATTGCCATTTGTATAACAGTTTAATGTGCATTTTCCATGCATATTATCTCATCTAACCCACAAAACAGTCCTGTGAGTTAAACTGCTTTGACTGAGAGTACCTTTCCCACTTTTCTGTTGTCAAAATTCTGTTCATTCTTCAAAACAGTTATAATAACATTTTTTTGTCTCAGTCTGGAACTTGCTTCACTAGCACCTATTTGCCACTGAAGAGTTTTGTTTGAAACATAAGAAGTTATGTGGCTTGGCCAAGATTCTATAGCTAGTATATATCAGAGGCAGGACTTGAATTCAAGTCCTACAGACTTAAAAGTGGGCCTGTCATCCACCAAACCTATATTGTCTCTCAATATTAGCTTGCAACTTTAGTAATAATAATTCTTGCATGGCCATTTCATAGAGTTGTTGTAAAGATGAAATGGAATAATTACTGTTAAAAGACTTTGTAAATCGTAAAGGCTAAACACATATAAAGCATTGATATCATCCTCCTTCTCTTCTGGTCTCCACCCTACCCCTTGGAGCTCTTCCAAAGGCCAAGACTTCAGACAGCTCAGTGCGCCCAAAGGAAATAAAGAAATTACTTCCAACAGTCATTTCATAGCCCCATACAGGATCTTGCACTGGCCAGATTTTTGTCTTGGTCTTGCTCAGTGTTGGCAGGACCTGGGTGCTCTTCCCCCCTTTTCTTTTCATTCTCTCCCTAACACACACACACACACACACACACACACACACACACACACCAACCACCTCCTTCCCTAGGGAGACAACTCTCTTCTCCTTGCCTGGCTGAGTTCCTGACCGCTGCCTTCCTGGAAATCAACCCCCTAGACATTTATCAACCCCCAGCTTCTTGCCCACCCAATCCACAGAATGCCTCCCTCCCTTCCTCCCTCATACCTCCCCATCACCATCAGAGCCAGACTTAGGAGGGAGCCCTACTCTGAAGGGGGGAAGCAATTGTGAATCAGAGGGTCTGTCATAGAAAGATTGGGAAATTACAAGGAAGCTTTGTGAGGGAAAGTGTTTGGAAAGGTCCAACAAAGACCCGCCTGAGGCAAAACTGAGAAACAGGGTAAAGTTTTGTTTTCAGTGCAATTTACCAGCTGACTTCTCTCTCCTATTTACTGTCTGTGCACATGAAGGTTACAACTTCATAACTAGAGGCTGTGAAATCTAAAGACTATGGAACAGGGAACAGTTCTGGCTTGAACCCTCTGGACACCCAGTCCATGTGCTGGGTCAGCCTGCTCTGGAATAGAGGGGAGGCATCTCACACTGACCTCAAAATATAAAGGAGCCAGTGAAGACAGGGTCAGTGAAAGGAATGTCTTAGACTTCAGTAGACTGAGGAGACAGACAGGGATCAACGCAGAATGGAACTGAGCAGGCTTGTTTGGCACTGTCTCCCCGAGGAAGGATCCAGAGTTTTTGCTCCCCCATCACTAGGAATTCAGACAGCCTCCAATTCATCTTCTCCTTCACATAAAATGATCTCTGCATTTCACTCCACTTTTGGTTGCAGAGAAAACTGAAGGAGCCCTGGGTTTAGGGATAATAAATATAATTCAGTCTCTAGTCCCTGTCCTGTTTCCCCAGATTAGTCCTAGGACCAGTGTATCCTAAATATCCAGGAACCATTGTGAGGTATTCTGAGTGGGGAGTGGATATGAAACTTGACTTAGTGGCTATTTGGCTAAAGGAAAAGAGTAGGCCCTTGGGGATCTAGAAGAGATTTAGTCCAGCCCCCTCATTTTACAGAATGAGAAAACTGAGGCCCAATGATATAAAAAATGGTTGCTAAAGGTCACAAAGTTAGTAATTTTAAGAGATAGAATTGGAACTACATCTTCTGATCCCAGAGCCCATGAATAAGAAAATCAAGCAGGACTTGAATTAGGTAAAGAAATACTGTCTTTATTGTAAGGTCAAGGAATACAAAAGAGAAAGTGATGTAAGGTTGCAGAAGGCCGACAGAAGAGGCTCAAAGTCAGTAGGGATAGATTTCTATCTAAGGGAATTCAATTCAATTCAACAAATATTTTTTTTATCATTTAGCAATATGTTTTATTTTTAAAATAATAAGTTTTTATTATTTTTCAAAATACATGCAAATTTTCAACATTCACCCTTGCAAAATTCTGTGTTTCAAATTTTTCTCCTTTCTTTCTCCCTCCCTCTTTTCCTAGACAGCAAGTAATCCAACATAGGTTAAACATCAACAAATCTTTATTAAGGATCTATGTGCAAGACACTTTATAAGACCAAAATTAAAAAAGAAAAACTCTGTATCTTCAAGGTGTTGGCAGAATATAAGCTATATAAGGTTGGCTCTTCCTACAAAACTTCCAGGGATCAAATATATACAAAGTAATTTCAAGAGGGAAAGAGGGCTAATGATTAGGTCATCTAAAATATTAGGAAAGGTCTCAGGTTGAAGCTGGTTATCTGAGTTATGCTTTAAAGGAGGTTAACAAATCTACAAGATAAAGGGAATAAAGCACATTCCAGATGTGGAAGATTGTGATGGGGAAAAAGAAACACATCCATCCTGCTTCTGAACCCTGCCTGTGCACACATGCTCCCCAAAAGAACCAAAATGCAAAAGAGATTCAATAACATTCATGTTAAAATCTCTCATCCATTTCCTCCTAAATTCTCTAGCTCTTCTCCAATTCCCAGTGAGGATACCTAATTTTATATCTAGGAAGATAAAAGAAAGACCTGCCTAACATCACAACAGAGACCAAATGCCACCTCCTTTCATGCCTTATTGAGAAAAGAAGCCTAGAAAAGATTCCTTCAAATTCAGCAGGAAGGAAGCTAGAGGACAGAAAAATGGATTATTTCAGTTCTACCACTTCTCCCCCTTTTAGTCCCTATTACTCCAAGTCTAAAAGGGCTTTTTTAACCAAGAGAAATTTTAACTGAGCATTTCTGACAATTTCTGATACCTAGATCCAGGCTATACAGTCCCAAAGAGAGTCATCACTTAGAATATAATTTATTGTGCAAAATGGAGCTTTGGGAATTCTTAGATCTGGAGACTGGTGCTAATTGTCTCTTTTACTTTGATTTGTTCATTTGCCTCTGCCTGGGCCCTGGGGCAGCAGCTCAGGCATGTACACAGCCCTTTTGGAACTGACTGTTTAATATCTAGGGTGTCTTTTTTTTTTTTTTCTTAAGACACACATAGACACATTTTGCTCATTTCAAATAATCTTTCCTATGATTCCCTGAACTCTGCTTTATAACAAAGAAAACCAACACACTGGCTGGGTTTGCATCATTCCATATGCCCTTTACAAAAAGAAGGAAAACAATGCTTCATTGCCTGTTCTCTTGTATTGACTTAGTCATTAAAGACCTGGTAGAAGGTCTCTGAGGGCATTTTTGTCTTTGTATTTGAAGAGTCTTCCCTCCCTCTCCTAACACTTCTTAAATGCTTGTTGAATGATGTTCATTCAAATTGTCTTTTCAGCATGGTTGTCCTTATTATTGGTCAGTATGTATATTATTCTTTTGACTGTGGTTTTATTTCACTATCATTTTACAAGTCTCTCATTTTCTCTGAATTCCACACATTTGTCATTTTCATAGGGCAATCCTCTTCCTTATATTCACATACCAAATTTGTTCTGCTATTCCCTTATTGATTGGCATCCTCTGAGTTTCTAAACTTTCCCCCCCCCCTTTCCTTTCCTTTTCTTTTTTAGCTATTCCAAAGGAGGGAAAATACCACTATAAACATTTGGGTACATATGAGCTCTTTCCTTATGCCTTTGTTCTCCGTGGGATAGATGCCCACTACTGGTAAAAGGTCTTATCTTTTTTCTTCCTTCAACATGTTGATTACTGACTTCTACCTCCTTACTCTTTCTCCTCCCCCTCTGTTTTCCCTTCTATTCTTCCTTATTTATTAGCCAGCTTAATGGTCATAACAACACAGATCTGACTCGGTGGACCCTCAAAGATGAAATCTTGACACTTCATTTCCCCACCACAGCTCTTGGCTCCCAGCCCAGAAGGTGGGAGCTGCTAGTTTGTTTACCAGGAATTTGGTACCACATAAGAGCAGGAATGAGCAGTCGTCTATTAGTCTAATTCAAGCACTTAGCTGTGACTGTTCTGTTCTTCTGGCCCAGGGCTAATGGAGAGAGCTACAGCAAATGGAGACTGGGCACAGAGAGTGAGGGAGATGAAGGTGGAGGCGTTGAAAGGAGATGGGAGTTAGTGGGGTTGAGCAGGAGACCCCTGGAGCCTATAGAGAGGGCAGTCAAAAGTGGAGGGTGGTTTTGAGGGGGACAGTATAATAGTAAGAAAATTGGACTCAAGGAAATAGATACAGTTCTACCATAATTAGGCTTAGGGAATTTTCTTACTCTGGAAAATTTCCTTATCTGGAAAATGATGGTCCCTGAAGTCCCTTGCAGTCCTAAAATTCTCTGGAGTCTGATTTTCTGTAAGGGTGGGAATGCTAGATAGAGACAGGAGGGCTTCCTGATCTTGCCTCTCTCTGGGCTACTTTACTGGGTATCCTTCCCAAGTGAATATTCTCCCAGCTCCTTTAGGCCAAACTGTCCTTCACCCTCTTTAAACTTCTGCTCACTTTTTTTTTTTTTTTTTTTGCTTTTTGCTGAGGCAGTTGAGGTTAAGTGACTTGCCCAGGGTCACACAGCTAGGGTATGTTAAGTGTCTGAGATCAGATTTAAACTCAGGTCCTCTTGACTTCAGGGCTCTATCCACTGCGCCACCTAGCTGCCCCTCAAAGCTCATTTCTTAAAGGAGATCTAGGATTTTTTACTTCCCTCACTAGCTTCTGTACTTTGTACTTATGTGATCCTCCTTGACATTCCATAAACATTCTCTTTCTTACATGTGCTTTTTCTCATCTGCACTCTGAAAGAGGAAGAAGCCATACCTGTTTAAGGACTGAGATCTAAAAGTTCAACAAGATGAATGGCTAGAAATGTGCTGGGAGTAAGGAGCTGGGCAGTAGATTCCAAGGAGAGGAAGAGGTCTCCCAGAATTGGTTGCAGTGCTAAGAAGGCCAGAAATGCCTGAGCCTTCCTCCTATGGGTATGTAAAAAAAAACCCACAAGAGGTACAGAGGTGAAAGGGTAACCTAAGTGGGCATAGGGAGCAATAAAAGAGGAGATTCAGTTTTTCAAGGAATTATGGAAATAGTGCTCTGTTTAAATGTAACATGGAACAAAAAATATGAAAAGAACCAAGTTTTAAACTGAAATATTTAATGATTATATAACTGATGGGGTGGGAATTGAGGTGGAATTAACATCAGAGAAGGGCATAGGAGGACCCACTCAGGAACCTAAAAAAGATCTGAATGCCTATTATAGAACTGTCCAGACTGCCTCTTCTCTCAATCAGATTAGAAGCTAAGGATTGGAGAAGATGTGGAAATTCTATTTTGAATTTATTTTTTTTACTGAGGGGAATGGGAGAGATCAGCCACTCTGCCTGGCTAGAAACACAAAATTGGCAAATTATTACACTAGGTTTTAAGGGAATAACCAATGTTGCACATAGTAGGCATTTAATACATCTTTGTTTCATGATTAAATGAAAAAATTGTAACCATGGAGGGGAGAATAGCCCTCGGGGGAAAGGCTTTAGACTAGGGAAAAAGAGAATTTGGTTTATAATTCCACTGCTAGGCAATCAGAGAAATCCAATACACAATCCCTGGAGACAAAAGACCTAGGGTGGAAGAAACTGACAGCTCCGGATAGTCCCATTCAATTGAACTCATTCTATAGATCTTAATATTCCATCTTCTATTTATCTCCAGTCCCTAAGTGTTGCCTCATTTAGAACACAAGACCACTATGAGGATATGCCTTGGAGTAATAATCACAGAACTCCTTTTCTGCTATGGAAAGAACAGCCTCAAAGGACAGCTTCACTTCAGTTATCTTTGTTCCTAGTTTCCAGTTTTTTTTTTTCCTCCATGCTATTTGACAGATTTTTTTTTCAGTCCTCTTCTAGTAATTATTTTTAAATGAAGGTCTGGGGCAGGCAAGGTGCTTCTTTTTCTGCTCCTCCAGCTTTTCTCTTCTGCATTTTTAAAACAGCTCTGGCTAGGACTCTCAAGGAGGTGATATGCAAGGGAGAGAGGGACCACAAGCAAAGTACTATTATAAGTGGCTGAGTACAGGGAGTGGAAGCAGAACTAAGGTCAGGAAACCCAAGGAGATGATGAAGACCCAGGGTTGCAGTCTTCCAGCTAGACTGTTATCCTGAGAAGAAAATGAGATGGAGAGGCTGGGCTCAGTAAGGAAGATTCTGTCTCATCACTCTTTAACTTCTTATTGGTCTCCAACCCTTTTCCATTTATCTCAGGAGGCCCTGGTCCCTCCCATCAGGCATCCCTTATCCTCTGCAAGAGGCTCCCAAGACACAAAGCTATCTCCTTCCCAAGTATCAGAAAGCCTAGAGGAACAACATCTTCTCTGGGGGAATGATCTGGGGAAGATGCCAAAATAAAAAGAAGAGCTCTGTACCTGGTTTACATCCACAGAATAGGAGGGATTCCCCAGGTCTTGAAAGCTGTCCTGAGAGATGGCAGGGGGAGAGCTTTTGGAAAGCCGTTGGTGGTAAAACTGCATCTGAGTTTTAATAGCCTTTGCTAGGTAATAGGAAAGAAAACAGAGAGATCTGAGAAGGAGAAAAATATCACAGGATCATAACTCTAGACCTAGAAGGGAAGAAGCAATCTAGTCCAACTAGATCTCAGTTTATGGTCAGGAAACTGAAAGCCAAGACGGTGAGGGATTTGCACAACATCCCATAGTATTAGAGATCAAAATCAGGTTTTGGACTCAGGGCTTCTGATTGTAGCATTAATGTAAAAAGATGGTTCTGTGTTTGGGGAAAGGGTCTCTGTTAGCCCCTAGGGATAAAGGTGAAGCCCTTAAGGGACATCTGAATTGGGGGGAGGGGAAGGAATGGTATCATGGAATATCAATGAATTTAGGGTCAGAAGATCTGAGCTTGAATTTTAGCTACACTACTTATTACTGGGTAATCCTGACCATGTTACTTTCTCTCAAGAATGAAAACTCCTTGAAGTCTTCGTCTGTTCTATTTTTGTGCTTGTATTCATGGTGCCTTGCATGTAATAAGCACTTAATAAGTGTCTGTTGAAATGTAAATAAAAACAATAAAATGAAACTGAATGTTGTAATTACAATTACCAAGGTTGGTTCCCCTGAAAGAGTTGAGAAAAATGACCCATTGTCCTCTCTTTACAGAGGGGAAACAAGAGTACTGAACTTTGTCTCTAGTACCAACTTCAATGGATATGTTAATTTTACTCAACTTTTTTTCTTCCATTTTTTCTTTTATTCTTTGTTCCCAAGGATGGCTCAATGGAGGGGGGGGGAGATATAGTTGGAAATTATATTGATATAAAAACAAAAGAAAACAATAAAATTTTTGAATTAAAAAAGATTCAGTGTATTCTATTTTTCTTCTCTGGGCTCTAGCTTCTGTCTCTGCAAAATAAGAGGGTTTATGTAAACACTGACATAAGGTCAAAGGGAACCTATGGTTCCTTCTAATTCTGACATTTTCATTTTTAAGTAGTCTAGAATCAAACAGTGAGTAAGAAAAAGGACATAGAAGACTATGAGAAGATATAGGAGAGGAAAATATATTTTTCTTACACTTCAGATTTCAGGATCAAGAGGAACAATTTTAAGAATGTCTGTGGCAGCCCTTTTTGTAGTAGCTAGAAACTGGAAACTGAAGGGATGCCCATCAATTGGAGAGTGGCTGAATAAATTATGGTATATGAATGTTATGGAATATTATTGCTCTGTAAGAAACGACCAGCAGGACGATTTCAGAGAGGCCTGGAGGGACTTGCATGAACTGATGCTGAGTGAAATGAGCAGAACCAGGAGATCATCATACACAGCAACAACAGTATTACATGATGATCAATTCTGATTAGACATGGCTCTCTGCAACAAAGAATTGTCTCAAACCAGTTCCAATTGTTCAATGAAGAAAACCATATACACCCAGAGAGAGGGATATGAAATATGGACCACAATGTAACATTTTCATGATCTTTATTGACATTTGCTTGCATTGTGTTGCCTTTCTCTGATTCTTTTTTTTTCTTGTAGATAGGATTTTTCTTGCATAACTTCTCAAGCATTTCAACATTATTAACATGTAGTGGACTTTCTGCCATCTAGGGGAGGGGAGGGGACTGGGGGTAAAAGTTGTAATGGAAAGCTTTGTAAAGATCAATGTTGGGAAACTACCCATGTACATGTCATACAAATAAAAAGCTTTTTTTAAAAAAAAAAAAGAGGAACAATTTTACTATCAGACACTTCAGAAGTCATCTTGCTCTTCCTCGGCTCATCTGTCTGGAGCCATCATCCACTTCACTACCACCTCCACCCTCTCCTCCCACAGTTCCCATCCCTGTCCTCACTTCCCCCCTCAAGACACAGACACACACATACAAACACACAACTCACTGAGGCAGGGATTTCTGGAAAAGGATTCCTCTATGTGTTTGCACTCTTCCAGTTGGTTACCACTGCCCCGGCAGGAACAGCCTACAGCAACCTCAACACTGAGATTGCTGATGTAATTGGGGGTCATAACAGTACCTGTGCAGAAAAGTGATGGCCACCATCAGGGCTTCCTCCAATACCAGACTTCCACCCATCTGACTTATGCCACCTTATCCTTGGTCTCGCATATCTTGCCATACAGTATTTTCTAACTGGCTCCCCTCTGGGCACCCACTCTTGGTCTTACCAATCAATCCCATATATGCCTTTAGGCACCGGTGGAGCTGGGTTCCCACACAAGTCACCACAGGGTCCATGTGAATGCAGTGCATCTGAAAATCAGCAAGGCGAGATCTGGAAAAGAGGGAAAGTTTGGGAGTTGAGAAGACCTAGGAAAAAGTGGGGAGTTAGGATTGAAAAATTAAAACACCTTTCTCATCCCTAATTTTAGTGAGATTTGAATTTGTAGAATCAAGCATCACTTTAAGGAAGGAAACAGCAATGTGAGAGGAAGGGGAAGGAGAAGGCTAAGGGCAAGAACCTAGAGAAAGGATGGAAGGCATTTCTAATTCTTCAAGTTCTCATAAGGAACTCTTGGAATTTAGGGATCCACACCAAATTTATGTGTTATTCTCCTTCACAATCCCCTGAAAAGACCAGAATTTTTTTGAGGGGAGAGGAGGAACCTCTTAGGATAGATAGGGTACTAGGGGTAAGTAGGGAGAATAATACCAATAGTGTTACCCTATGAGAATAGTAAAGAAAGGACATCTGACCATTATCCAATGCAATAGAGAGGCTGCAGCAGGCACTACTAATTTTTTTTAAAAATCATTTTATTTGTCTTTGGAGTGAGTGTGCTGTAATTGGTTTGCTTACATATTTCCCTTTCTAATACCTCTTTGTTAGTCTATTCTCTGAGTAAAGAGACAGGAAAGCCAGATCAAGATCAAATTTGCCATAGAAAATCTACCCAAACCACATAACCCACTACTATGCATAGGACCAGGGTGCTCCATCTGCTAATATACTTCCCCTCTGGGCAGGTCTCAATGATAGATGAAAATGCTTCTACTTCTTTGGAGGAGAGGAAGAGGTTCTCCTCTTGTCCCATAAGGCCAAACCCACCTGCAAAGCAAGTCTTGAAGGCAGATGTTCCAAAGCATCAGGCAGTTGGGGGAATCTCTGGTTGGAGAGGCACAGCTAGGGGCAAAGGTGTTGTGCCGTCGTGCCCCACAGGCATCATCCCCATCATCACAAGGGCAGAATAGAAGTGCTTGGGCATAGTGGTCTGCTACCTGCTCAAAGAAGACACGGAGCTCCTGCTGACACTTTAGGGGTTGACATCGAGCCACTGAGCAGACTTCCCCATAGGCCAGGCGCAACTTGTTGCATTTGTCATTCAGGGTGCACAGGGTGGTGGACTTCAGGCAGAGATCAGGGCTGCTTTGGGACATGGAGCCTAGGAGAGAAGGGCAGCAACTCCCTAGTTTCTTCTTCTGTACCAGGAAGCTGGATATGGGGCTGCCAACCACCCAGCACCCTCCTCTTCTCCTAAATATAGCCCTTAACTCTCCCTACATCCCATGTCAGGATCCTGACAGCATCTGGAACCTAGACTCTCTCTCTCTCAACCCACCTGGAAAAATTGTTGGATTTTTGTGATTCCACTATGACTAGGACACACAGAACACCTCTATATGCCATCCTGACAGATACAAACAGCCCTTTGTTCTATATAGATTCTATAGAATTCTTTATGTTGTAATCTAAGAATTAAGGATTCTTCCCCTTCCTCTGATATTCAGCTCAAGCTTCCATCTTCCCAGCCTATATCTGATGTTCCACAGACCTGATTCCCACAAGTCCAGATGATTAAATTTCCAGGGTTTGTTGATTACAATTTCCTTATATGGTGAGCCTCCCAAATCATAGACACCTAGAAAAAAAAAAAGGTGAAAACATCAGAGAACTGGTAGAGTCCACCAAAGCAAGGAGGGAGATGAAATGAGGAGGAAATGACAGCACAAGCCATAGATTCTCAAAAGAAATAAACATAGAATCCTACCCAACCAAAGGGAGAATGCAGGCAGAAAATGACAAGAAAGGGACTGGCTGGGTTCTCTGGCCAGGGGGTATTTATGTGACTTGCTCAGGGGCAGGAGACTCGATATTTTTCTATGGAGAAAAGCAATAGGAGAAAGGACACTTTTCTTCTATGGGAAAAAAAATAGTTTGTCCTTCAACTGGACTCAGCTGCTAGGAAGGGAAACTAACTACCTCTGAAGAAAATGTCCCATGGTAAGGAAAAAGAAATGGGATCTGACTTTGGAGGAGAAGTAAGACAGGAGCTTTCTAGGAAAGACAATAGAGATAGAAGGTACTAGAATCTAAAAACAGACTGTCTTGTCTTGCAATTATATGTCTGTGTGTAAGTTGAAACAAGGTGATCTATAAGGTACCTTCCATTTATAAATCTATGCTCTATGAGCTATGAAATTAATGCAAGATACTTGGGCATGGCCCAGCAGGGCTCTGGAAGTGTGAAGTCAGGATCTGGCAAAAAAGGGCCAGGTCAGGAGAATAAGTAGTGGGTACCAGGAGAGAAATGATTGCCTCAAATGGAAAAGAGAGAGGGGGAAGAAAGTATTTAGTACCAAAATAGATCTTTGAGGTGTATATCCTTCCCAAGAAACAGAATGATTGTAAGGAATCAAGGGAAAAGAGTCCTCCAAAAGAACAAGAAGGAGAGGCTCCATTTTGCTCTTCTCCTAAACAGCTTTCTCCTTTGTCTTATCTATGTCCTTTTCCTTCCTGGTTAATGAGTACCCTGTCTATCAAAAGCAGTGCCAAACTCCCTGGGGCCTTTGATGATGTTTTGGAACTCATCATTCTGTACTTTCTGATAATTTCTAAGTCAGTCTGAAGGAGTGTGTATTGTCTTCTAAAGTATTTGGAAGCAGTCTAGGATGGGAACCCCGTCAGGAACCATTGGGTCAAATACAGTACACAGTAGGCATTTAATTCACCACAGTGATTTTCTAAGATTAGAGGAAATAGGAAAAGAGGGCAGTGTAGTAGGGATCCATAAGAATAATTAAAGCTCTTCTTTCCAAAGCCCTAAATAATTCCTCATAGTGCAGACCTCTTTGGCCAGCATAGTCTACCATATCCTTTGTTATCATGCAGAAACAGGGAAAAAAGTTTCATGAGGGACTCACCAAAGCCATAAGGAGAATGGATGGTCCAGTAGATAGCCAGGCAGTTGTCCTGATTCTTCATGCGCCATAAGCATCTGCAATTGCTAAGAGAGTTATTCTGAAGCTGTTGTGCTGCCTTCAGGCAGTCTTCCTGGTTTTCAGGCTTTTGAGTTGCTGAGACCATAAAAGGATAGCAAGTTTCCAAGTAGAGGAAGGAGGTACTACAAGTGAAGTCTTCCAGGCACAGTATTTTGGCATTGATGCAGGTGCCCATAGACATGCTATCCATGGTTGGGAGATCTCCTGCATGGAGAGATATGCCAAGTGAGAGCTGATAAGAAGTAGGGAACAGAGCAAAGATAACCAACAGGAAGGAACAAGGGGAGTGTAATAAGTAATATAAAAATTGCAAATATGAAGAAAGGGAGATTAAAAAGGGACCAGAAGTAAAGATACTGCAGGTACCACAAGCTAACCAGAAGAGGGACTGAATCAGCAATAAAAACCAGCACCATGAGAGATTCCCTGTCATGGAGGAAAAACAGAGAAAAGAATATTCCAAATGAACTAAATCTAGGAGTATCTGCCATTCATCATAGAGAGCAAGGGCATGTTTGGGTTATGGTTGGCAATATTACAAATATGAAGGATAGGAAGAAAACCCTAGGTCTTTGAAGGGTACACAGCCCCCAAAATGGAAGGCTAAGCACCAGAGATGGGGTGCTAAGTGTGATACAGTTCTGATACTCCATAAGGTATACTTAGATTAGAATGATAGACTACATTAACTCCTTCTTCTTACTTTTCCATTCCATTGGACTGTGGAATCCATTTCCACAGCTGGAGGAAGAGGAAGAAATCCAAATATTATTTCCCTTGCCTGGGTTTTCTTAACATGGGATAACACAGACTATATTTGCTAAGATTCTCATACTATCTCAATATCTACCTCACTTCAGGGTTCTTTCAACTATCCTAAACTGTCTTTCTATAATTTAGTGGATTTCCTCAAGTCTGTGTTATTAAGAGACCTCTAACATTAGTGGATCCTATGTACTTAAACATATTAATGCATTGTTAGTAGAACTAAGAATTGGTTCAACTATTTAGGAAACCAATTTGGATTTTACCCAAAAAGTCACTCAACCATACATATCCTTTCATCCTATGATATCACTAGTAGCTATATACTCTAAGGAAGTCAAAGACAGAGGGTATGGTTCCATTGATAGAAAAAATTTATAGAAGCATTTTTAGTAGTAAACAGGAAACAAAATCAGTGCCTACCAATTAGAGAATAGCTGAACGAACCATGAAATGTGAATGTAATAAAATATTGTTTTGCTGTAAAAAATGATAAATATGAGGAATTCAGAGAAACTGATGTAGAATGATACAAGCAGAACCAGGAGAGCAATTTACACAATGACCACGCTATGTAAAAGAAAACAGTGCTGAAAGACTTCAGAACTCTGATCACTGCAATGACTAATCATTTTTTCCCACAGGAATGATGGTGAATTATGTCTCCCACTTCTTGGCAGAAAAAAGGTGACACAAATGAAATATAAATTTTTTAGATATGGCCAATGTGCATTTTTTGTTTTACTTGACTGCATTTATTTGTTATGAAAGAAGGCTTTCTATGAAAGAAAGGAGAAAGGGGAGTCAGTGGGAGGTGACAATGCTGGGGAGAGAGAGAGACAGAGAGAGAATATCAAGAAAGAATCTTTAAAAAATAAAAAGGTTAACTTGAGGGGGGAAAGTGAACCTATTCTCCAACCTTGTCTAGATAGATTTCCCTTGGTAGGGAAATAATTTCACCTTTCCTCTTAATTCTAACATGGCTATCCATATCATTTGGAGCACTGAAAAATTGTCTGGGCAAGCATATTAATGAAACAACTGCCATTCCCTGAAACTGCTAAATGGTGTCAAAGTTTGGCTTAGTGGCCAGTATTTCCTGAATTTCTTCTGTTTCTGCCTCCATCAAAGGCAATGTCTTGAAGTACCACCTTGTGGACTAACGCTTCAGTGCAGTTCTGAGAGAATCTTTCCTAGTCAAAAAACTGGCCAGGTTTGTTGAGAGCAAGAAGATTTGGAAACAGGAACAAGTTTACCAGGATTACAATGGACTCCAGTATCTCTTGGGATTATCTGTTCCATTAGTCTTTTCTGGGGATGGGGGTGGGTGGAGGTGAGGGGGGGGGGAGGTTACATTAATGGCCCGAGTTGTAAAATGTTCACTCACTAAAGAAATGTTTAAGTAGTTGTGATAAGTAAGGCATTGTGCTAGGTACAGTCAAGCATCACTCTGTTATTCAAAGTTTGCAATGGGCAGGTAATATCCCATACCAAAATTGGGTCAGCTAGGTTATCTCTATACTTAGCTAGGTTTGAATGCCAGTTCTGATAGTTTCTTATTGTGACACCATGGATGTTTCTTCATCTATAAGATGAGGGTTACAATATTTTCACTACCTACCTAACAGGGTTGTTGTGAGAAAAGCACTCTGTAAATCTGAAAGTGCTATACCATATAAATGTGAGTTATTTCATCTCCCAAATTCCATTTAGGCATTTCTGTATCTTAAATAAAACTGAGAATGGCAGTTATATCTTCCTTCCATGTATTTAAAAGAAAAAAAAAATCCCAGCAGGTTCCAGATTTGAAACAATCTTGATCTCTGACAAATTCTTCTTCAGGTCAGATCTAAATTCCTTCCAGCTAAGCTGCTTTTTGTTTTTCCCATTTCTTACAAGGGATAAAAGAATCAAATCTCAGAATGGGCAAACCCTTCAGTGCTTAGGGATGTGGGAGTACTTGGGTATGGGAAAGGTTTCAGATTGAGGGAGGTTGAGGGAAAGGGCAGAATATCACTGCTTAAGCTCTCAGATCTGCACCCCAACAAAGGAAGAGAAACAGAGGTAACCAGAATATTGGGTCCAGATACCTAAGCCATCCTTAGCGTTCAATTTGCCTTAATTCAGATACAAAACCTAAGTATCCAGCCAGTCTCCCCAGAAGTCTTCTGACTTACCACCTGCTACCCAATGTCTGGCAAAGTTTCTCAGGTAAACTTCATTCGAACCCAGCTTGGTGCTTTGGGCAGACCCTTCAAAATTATCTGGGGCGGTTTGGGCCCCCAGGCAAACGTATATCCCTATTTTTCGACTCCTACAGATGTCTCCTGACAGAGAAACTAACTAGTATCTTCCAAGGTTTTTACTCTCCGTTAAGTAGGTATCCCAGCCTAGGAGGCTTTGTTGCGTGTTCCATTCGATACTCACCACTTATATGCAGACATACACACATATACCAATATATTTAAACATACCTATACTCACCGGCTTGGGGTAGAGGAAGCAGGGACAGGAGTAATAAAGCAAAGAAAACTGGTAGAACGGCCGACGGCATAGTGCTCGGCGGACTTGGTGTGTCTGGCTCCTCAGGCACTCCCCTCTCAGCGCCGGTGCACCCGGCCCAGCCCTGCTCTGTCCTGCCCAGTCCCGCCAGTGCTCTCCTTTCCGCTCCAAGAGTCGCTCTGAGGCACCGCCTTAGCCTCCGCCCCTATCCCCACCCTAAGCAGCGCCTACATACTAAGCCCCCCACCTCCGCCACACATTCAAAAACTCCCAAATAGAGAAAAAAAGAACTAATACAAACGTTGCTCAGAAAAGGGATTAGATCCTGACACTACACAGCAAGTGGACAGGGAAGATAAATTTCTTTGGGGCGAGAGTGTGCAAAGTGAAGAGGTTTGGGACCCTTCCTCTCAGGGAGAAAGTGGGTGGGGGACACTCCTTTAGTTCCATGTCTATACCTTAGGTCCTATTTAAGGAAACTTGGTGGAACTGGAAAGTGGGGATAAGAAGTGGGGCAAAGAAGGAAGATATCTGCTTGCCCCTAGAGAAAGGCTACTGAGACTCAGATATCTGGGTGCCCTCTCCTACAACCTGCTGGTGAGTAGAGTTCAGAAATAATTCAGTGGGTGCAAAGGAAATACTTTCTTATTCTCCTGTATCAACCCAGTCACCCAAAGAATATTCAAGATCAGCATTAAAAATTATGAAACAAAACAAAATGTTTAAATATCACAAACAAAACCAATATAAAATCAACAAACCACCATAAAACACTTTCTTTTTCAGAGCATTCTCACATCTATTATCCAGTTTCATCTTTAGAACAATCATAAGAGATGATGTAGGATTAATATTATTAATCTCATTTTGCAGATGGGCAACTGGGACCTCAAGAAATGAAGGTACTTAGCTAATGTCACTTCCCCCCCCCACTAGTTTATAAGTATATGCACTTATATAAGCCCACCTGCTACTGCCCTATCAGACAAAATTTGACATTTAGCATATTATTTATTTTTATGACTTAGAGGGATCATTTGGTGTCAAATATCCCAAATGGAGGAAGCAGGAAGGTCAAGGGTGCTCATGACAGTGTGGAAGTTCTTCCTTATTTCTAACTTTCCTCTTTCATGATGCAGTTTCAACTTTTCCTCTTTTTTAATCCATAGTGAAGATGGACTGAATGGTAGCCCTTGGGCAACTTAGCCATATAATGTTAATTTGCTCCATGGAGTTGGATGATGTATCTTGGGATGTCACTAGGTTTTTTGGTTACATTTCCTCCTTAAAGAATGCCGTGGATGACCAGCTGTAAATGATTTTGCTGTTCTCAATAGTACAATAATCCATGACTAAGATGAAAAATCCTATCCATACACAGAGATTGTGTCTGAATACAAAATGAACCATTTTCTCTCTCTTTACCTCCCTCTTTCTTTTTTTAACTCAATTTTAATTTTTTAAAAATTAATTTTAATCCATATACACCCAGAGAGAGGGATATGAAATATGGACCACAACATAACATTTTCATGCTCTCTATTGATGTTTGCTTGCATTGTGTTTCCTTTCTCTGATTTTCTTTTTTTTCTTGTAGACAGGATTTTTCTTGCACAACTTGTCAAGTATTTCAACATTATTAACATGTAATGGACTTCCTGCCATCTAGGGGAGGGGAAGGGACTACTGGGGGTAAAATTTGTAATGGAAAGCTTTGTAAAGATCAATGCTGAGGAACTACCCATACATATGTTATACAAATAAAAAGCTTTAATTAAAAAATTAATTTTAATGAGGGTTTTTATTTTCATTAGGCTGGGGGAATCTATATTTTCTTTCACAATTTGACTTTTATGGAAATGTTTTGTATAATTTCACATGTGGTTTCTTAATTGTGTGTAAGGATTAGGGAGTGAACTTCAAACTCAAAAATTTTTAAAACAATTGTACATTTTTGTTTTGAATGTAACTGGGGAAAATATTGAATAAATAAAAGAATAATAAAGAATGCCATGAGAAATTGTGGAAAAATAAGCAAGGCCATAAATGAGGAGAAAAGACTTTTGTTTTATTGGTGATGGAACAGGGATTATTTTTTCTCCTATCCCTTTCTATTCCCCCTTTCACCTCAGCCCCTCTTCTTTACTACAGCAGCAGTCTTGGCAGACAGCCCAGGAAGGAGGGCATTGAGAGACTATATAAACTCCTGAGATTTATCAGCTGTTGTGCCTGAATGCTCCCATTTTGCAGTGGCCTCTGGGGGCATTTGCTGATGTAATCAGCTGGGCAAAAGAGAGAGCTATTCCAGGTGGGGGTGTAAATCACCCTTCATGAAGCCGAAAAGGAGACATGTGGTCCTAGATAAGGAGAAAGGCTGACAATGGCCTCCATGTCCTTCTACCCCCCATTAGCCACTAGTTTCAAACCTTTAATGCACTTTAAATGGAGTTTGTGCTTCATTTTATCTGTCTGCACTGCCAGCAATGAAGAGGAGCCAATGAAGTAAACATCTAGATTTCTCTCCTTTTATTAGAGAGGCAAGTGTCTAAGAGTTGCACAAGTTGTGATTAAGTTAAATTCTCAAAACAAAATAATTCCTCCCCAAAAACCCAATTTGGCATAAGGAGAAAGAGACAAACAGACAGATAGAGACAGAGACAGAGATAGAAATAGAGAAGGACTGAGAGAAAGAAGACAGAAGGAAGAGGGAAAGAAAGAGGTATTTTAATATGAATTATATTTTTAAAAAGTAATCAGGGCTAGATGACACAGTGGGTAAAGGACCTGAGTTCAAATTTGATTTCATACACTTAATACATCCTAACTGTGTGACCCTGGGCAGGTCACTTAACCCCAATTACCTGGGGAGGGGGGAAGTAATCAATTAAAAAAAAAAAACTGGCTTCCCTTCCATTTGTCCTGGCATTGGCTCCAGGTTCATTAGTTTTTTTTGGCCTAGTTCATTCTAGCCCTGTGCCTTCCTTTTCTATGTTCTCCCTTCACCAAGAAAGAGGCCACATTCTTTGGATACCTAGCAGATAATGTCATCCCTTTTATAGAGAGATGATGCTCTTAACCTATCATCATCATCAGAGAAGATAGGTTTGCATTTGGGTCTCTTTTGTAATCAATACATAGATTTATGAGATGCCTGAGGTTAAGGATAAATTTGTAATTGTGGAATATTATTCGCTGTACAAAGCTAACTGACCCAATGGGGAGAATTAATAGCACATTTTAACCAACTGAAAGAATTGGTCATTGAGAGTTTAGCAGAAGCTTTGTAGCTCAATATGGCTACATGTTTCAAAGTCAAAAGACTATTCAATGAATTCTGTAGGTAAAAGATATAAACCAGCAGCTACCTCATCAGCAACACTGTTACTCATGCTCATCCATAAAGGGATTTTATCCTTCCCCTACCTCCTTGATATCAACATAGAGATAATTCAATGTGTGGTATACTTACTATGGGAGGGGTGAATCTAGAGTCTAAATGTCAGACTTTCCAATCCCATTTCCTTGAAATAATTTGTTTTTCTCAATTTCTTGTCAAATTACTCTTATTCTGTTCTAGGACCTGAAGAGATGGAGGCAGCTGAGATTGAATGGAAAGAGAAAGGTTATAGCATGACTTGTGGTTTGTTCTTCATTCTGGAGGAGGACCAATGACATCGGGAAGATAATGTTTTGACTTGCAAGTGAATCTTTGAAGACAGAGACACTTAAAACCACTAGAGATGTGACTTTAGGTATATCCACAGAACCTCTTTTTCATTATTTGTAAAATGAAGGAAGCCAAAGGACAATGTGATATAATGAGAAAAGCATTGGATTGTAGTTTAGGGTACTTTACTTTCAGTTCCTACACCATCTTGAGCAAGTTCTGAACTTCAGCTTATTTATTTCTGACTACAATGAGATAAAATATATGCAAAGGGGGAAAAGCTATATAAATATTATTATTAAAAGAGCTCCCTATTTAGTTGATATATTTCTATGATAATATCAGCATACATTTGAATGGGCTAGTAAAACACTAAATACGTTTTCTCACTTGGTCCTCAGGAAAAGCCCAACAGCTATTATTAACCCTATTTTTTTAGGTGATAAAATTGAGGCTCAGTGAAATTAAATGATTTACCCAAGGCCTACAGCCAATAAATTGCAGAACTGAAATTCAAACCCAGAGCTTTCCTGGCTCGAAATTCACAAGTCTAGTTTAATAAATTAGTTTCCCTTTTTTAAGTCTAACTTAAAGAAAGTTGTCGGTCAGCTGCCTCAATTTCTTCAGATGTAGTTTCTATTGTAGCAAGAGATTTAGGATTAGATTGTGGGAGAATTTTGAGACTGAGATTAGTTGGACTGGAACAGATTATTAAAGAGGTGGTTGCAGTAATTATTTAAATGGAAATTATTGGAAGAACTATAGACAAAGATCTTTTAGAATAGGCCATCCGATAGACACAGTTGTGTATAGATAGAAAAATGGAATAAATGGTTCTTTCCATTCCAGGTATTCACATTAGAGAATACTCTCTCAGCAACTTTTCTTCTGACTTAACGTTATTGAGAAATAGTGTAGGGAAGGTGGAATAAATGCTCCATTGTTCATTGTATTGAAGAGAAGCTCTGATGACAATATTCCAAAAAAATTAGGTAATCTCATTTAAATGATGCTAATAGGATGGAGTATTTTTTTCATAATAAAGCCATCTGTTATTAGCTTTGCCCTGTTTAAGTTTACTTTGCAACTTGGGGGAAGTAATGGATTCACTAATAACTGCATAGACACATTTTAAATAGACAGATTCTACCATGTCACTATTCTCTTTGTATGCATGATTTCCCTTACCTTGACTTTTAAGTGGGAAACAGTGTGGTATAGTGAAAAGACTTGAGTCAAAATTCTGGCCTGGCTACTTATTATCTGAGCAAATCTTTCTGGACCCAAGTTTTCATATCTGTAAAATAAAAATATGGAACTAGATGACCTCTAAGATGCCACCTCAAAATCTATGACTCTATGAACTTAAAAAAAAATTATCATGTAGTTCATCAAAAGCCACTTTTCACTTTTTTTTTTCTCTTTCTCATACAGACTAAGGCAGATCCCCTGGTATGTAGGGGGACTGTAGAGCTATGGGCTTTACTTCACAAAGGTAAGGGGTAGTAAGAAGAGAGTTCAAGGATCCTTGAATTCTCTAACTTTCTCCATATATACATACTTATACACATATATAAATATACATACACATGTACATCTGCACCTAATACATATACATATAGATATGTATAGATACATATAGATACATCTATATGTATATGTGTATATACAAACACACACACACACACACACACACACACACCTGCAAGTATTTAAAAGGATTTAGTTTCTTTTAATCACATTTAAGTCAGCATTTGAGGAAGCATGATACAGTAGAAAGAGCACTGGTTCTGATGTCAGAGGACCTGGGTTCAGCTCTTCCTCCTGATATGATCTTGACAAGTCACATAACTTCCTTAGAATTTAATTTTTGCAAAATGAGTGGAATTCTCTAAATGGCTTTTGAGGTCCCTTCCAACTCTAGATCTATGATTCCATGGTCTAGTTCTGAGAGGTACTTTTCCTCTCTAATCAGAAGGAACATTGTCCTAGGCTGAGAGCAAGGAGGAGCATTTCTTCATACATATTCCCTTCCTCCTGATCTCAAACTAGGGCAGTGTTTGGCACTACAGAAGCTCTGTTCCTTCTACAGTAGCATCTCCAGCTTCTCTCCAGCCAAATGTAACACACTTATCAATAATGAGCTTACCATTCCTTGGACAATGTGGGCTTAGAGCCCATCTGCAATCTTTTCCCATTCCTACAGACTAGTTCCATTCAGGGCCCTTCTCAAGGACTTCCCTGAGTCACCCTGACATCCACTTCTGGCTCTAGTTAGCTGCTCCCCAGTGATAACAATCACATCTGAAAAACCTACCTTACTTTGTGTTAACATAGTACAAATTATAGGGATGCATATTATTTCATAATAGCATAATTTAGATGGAACTCATTTGATCCTATAATATTCCCACCAAATATGTGTATATAAAATCACACTTTATATATACCCAAAGAAAGTTTATTTAGAATTTTGCAGAGAATAACTACCCACAACATTTGCTTTATGAATTTGAATTTTCATATAACAAGTTGACTTAAAAAGCATACCATACTTGTATTGATATTACTTTCCTAGGAAAGATGATCACCAGTTTTGCCCAGAGGTAGCCCCTTTATCTGATGAGGTTTCTAACAGAGTGTCTTCTGAACCATTAGATCAGGAATTGTTTCATAAAAGTTCCATAAAAGTAAATTGCATCAGCTCCATAATTAAACAATCAAGTTAAGGACATAAAATCTTTGCCATGGTACTCGAGGGCCCCAAAAATATGAGGTTGTTTGTGTTTCCAGTTGACATAACTAAAGGGAAAGAGTTCTCTTTCAAGACTTTTGAATAGGGATTGAGAGGAACCAGTGATACAAATTGTACCCCTCTTCCTTTTTTTGGTGCTTAGGTAACAGAGGTAGAAACCAATTTAGGATGGTGTAATAGTGCCCTCTGCTGTCAGAAGTCCTTGCCACACTTCCTGCCTGAAAATAAAATGTGCCGCACTTTAGCAGCCACATTACTTCCTAGCCATCTGACTTTTTAAAATTTCCCTTTTCCATAGAAATGTAAACTGAACTCTCTAGTTAAGATGGAACAAAAGGTTCAATATAGGTCAGGATTCTCACTCAAAAGAGAGGAAAAACTGCTAATAAAAACAAAAAACTAAGTTCTAGAATTTATGGAGAATGGACAATTTTAACTCTATTCTCATCTCAATAATGCTTTCCTAATCTCTTGGTTCTTTTTTATATCCAGTTAGTTGCTGGTATTCTTCAAATTTGTTATCTACTTCAGATTTTTACCATCTCTCATCTATACATAAAAATAACCTCCTACTTGGGATCCCTACTTCATTTCTTTCTTTTCCCATTACTCCTCCAGTTTCCAATCCAATATTAAGCCAAATGACTTTGAATACATTTTGTATTTACTTATCTTTATACATCTTGTGGTTCCCACATCCCTCCTACCCTGGGAGATTGGGTTCTTTAAGGAAAGGGACATTCATTTTTATCCATGTGTCCAAGACACAGTTGGTACCCAAAGCTTATCATATTAGATTCAATCTCCAGTCCTGGATCACCAATACTTCCTTTACATCCTCCCCAGGAATGTTATAAAGTCACAAAGTTTGATGGAATCTCAAGGTGCCATCAATTCCCCCAATTCAAGTAGAGTTTTCACCCTAATGAGATACTCATTTTACTATCTAGGGATAGATGGCTAAAGTAGCCTGAACAAGGGATGGAAAATACTTCCAGGAATTGTTTTGTCCCAATCCTTTCTAAAAAGTAATCATCAGTCAGACTCATGGTGAATACAATGGATAACACTGGTACTATACCTTGTTAAGATTAAAATAAAATCCACATTTATCAGTAACAATAGAAAGGTTGAGAGTTACATATTTGCAATCACTTTTTTCATATATTGGTGGTTTTCAAGAATGTTTTTAATCTTTGATTTTGTTTTGGTAGAGCTTTTTGTTTCTTAAGATTTTCCTTGTATTTTCTTTGGGTTTTATATACATGAACATTTATGTTCACTATGCCACTAGAATATAGCTAAATGGCTTATTTAGGTATGGCTGTCCTAGAGGTATGTGAAATTCTTTCTAATAGACTTTGTGGTTAAAAGTTATTAATAAATGTTTAATTTAAAAAAAAATAAATCACATCTCGGTAACGGTTTTAAATACCCCAATCTTAAAAAAAAA
>JAJPUD010010631.1:39584-58833 GCA_023553655.1 Myrmecobius fasciatus | reverse complement strand
TCGGGGCTTCTTAAACTTTTTCTATTCGCAACCCCTTTTCACCTGAGAAATTTTTATGTGACCTTGGATCTATAGGCATTTAAAATAAACATACAAATTAAACATTTACTGGTAATAAATCATAATTTTGTGACCTCCACATTTAGTTAGGAGATCTCATATAGGGTTGTGACTCACAGTTTAAAAAGTTGAGTCTTAAATCATACATCAATTTACTTTTTTTAAAAAACTTTTCACTTTGACAATCCCTTCAAGAATAACAGTTTCTGTTCTGACTTTCTGACCAACAACATTTGAATACACCTTCCAATAGGACTGGTCAAAAATGCTTATGTCTAAACAGAGGTTAACTGTGATAGGAGCCATGCACTGTGCCCCAAAGGAGAGAATAAGCAGACCTAGCAAAGAATCTACTCTACCTCGGTTGAGTAAAAGAGCAATAATTTAAGAAGTGAGCACATGTCAAGGGTCTAGAGTTAGGAAATGCTGAACACATTTAGGAAATGTCAGAACAGGTTTTGAAATGGGGCCGGGAACAAAATTCTTGGAAAAACTGAATATGTTGTTAAGTAATGAGCAGACCAAATACTATGCACAGAATAGTGCTAAGGGCGTAGTCAAAATTAACTCACTGGCAGTATTTCTTAAGATGGGACCAGATACCATAAGAATAGGGAAAGGCCATGTGGAATTGATTTTTCAAAGAGAAAAAAAATAAAGTGTGGTACTAGTAATTACCAGCCCATCTAGCTTCAAAGCATCTACAGTAGATTCCAGTTATTGTTTTTTTTTCCTCTGCTAAATAAACATTCCATTTGGCTCTCTCCTTGAACATGACTAACTTTTGCTTTTTTCTTCATCTTCATGTGTAATTTTCCCTTCACTAATAGTTTCTAACCTTTGCTAATTTTTCTTCAGAATGATCTCCAAAACTTTTTTTACTGAGTCACAGGCAGATGTTGCTATTTTTCTTTTGGTTCTTACTTTTTCTCCAACATTCCTTCCAATCACTAATGATCCCTGACCTCACACCTTAGGGTGCTGAGTATATTTTGTTCCAAATTAATTAATTGGAAATTAATTTTAGTTAGTCAATAGCATGTATTGAACACTTACTATATGAGCCAGGTGCTATACAAAGTACAGAAAGGCAAAAAGATAGTCCCAGATCTTGAGGAGGTCATAGTCTAATGGAGAAGACCATTAGGGGATATAGTTTGGTTTACTACCTCATTTTAAATGAAATTAATTTTATTGAATTATTTAACTGAAAATAAATCCATCCAGTTACCAATGATGTCTTGAATGTTAAATTTAATTACCTTTTCTGAATTCTTATCCTTCTTGACTTCTCTGTGGCCTTTGACACAATTGATCATCCTCTTCTCTTGATACTTCTTCCTCCCCTGTTTTTTGGTAATAGTATGTCTGACTACTTCTCAGTTTCTTTGCTAGATGTTCATAAAGATCACACCTACTAACTGCATATCTTGTCCTGGATTTTCTTCTTTTCTTCCTCTATGCTAGTCAGTAGGTGATCTCATCAACACCCACTGATTTGATCATCATCTAATACTGATTATTCTCAGATCAATTTGTCTAGTACTTCCTGGCCTCCAAATTGCACCTCTCACTGCCTACTGGACATTTCGTTTTTTACTTTTATTAAAGCTTTTTATTTACAAAACATATGAGTAATTTTTCTACATTGACCTTTGCAAAATTTTCTGTTCCAAATTTTTCTCTCCTTCCCTCCATTCCCTCCTCTAGATGGCAATTAGTCTAATACATGTTAAATGTGTTAAAATATATGACAAATTCACTATGTGTATACATATATATACAGTTATCTTGCTGCACAAGAAAAATGAGATTTAGAAAGAGAAAAAAATACCTCAAGAAGGAAAACAAAATGCAAGCAAACATTCACAGAAAGCATTAAAATACTATGGTGTTCTTTGTATAGCACTCAGTTCCTACAGGTCTCTCTCTGGATGTATATGACTTTCTTCATCGCTGAACAATAGGAACTGGTTTGAATCACCTCATTGTTGAAGAGAATCATGTCCATCAGAATTGATCATCATATAGTCTTGTTGTTGTATATAATGATCTCCTGGTTCTGCTCATTTCACTTAGCATCAGTTTATGTAGGTCTCTCTAAGCCTCTCTGAAACCATCTAAGACATTTCTAATTAAATGTTTTTTTTATATATTTTTATGTCCAAAACAGAGCTCATTATCTTCCCCTCCTCCCAAACTGTTCCTTCCTTTTAACTTCCCTATTACTGTATAGGATATGTGTCAAACATATGGCCTTTGAGTCACATGTGTCCCCTATCACTCCCGAGAGTAGTCCAAAACAGATTAAAACATAATTGGGAAATATTTAACCAATAAATATATATACAATAAAAGACACTGTCATATTTTAAAAACTAAGAGAAAATGATATCTATAGGGACTGCTATATTTGGATTAGTGGATTCCTTTTCTATTTGAGTTTGACAATATTAATCTAGGGCAGTGATTCTTAAAGTGTAATAAAGAGAATCTTGGGGGTCTCTGAAAACCTTTCAGAACATCTATAAATTCAGAATTAGTTCTTATTTCCAATATAATAAATATCCATAAATACAATTTACAGAAATAAAAACTCCCTCAATATTGAAAAACCACTAGTCTAAGGTATCACTAACCTCTAGGGAAATCAGGCTCAAAATTTAATTTGTATTATTTCCCCAAATTTACAGATGAGGAAACTGAGGCTGAGTGCTTACATGACTTACTAAGGATCATACAATCAGGAAGTATCTTAAGGCAAGATTTCAACTCATAGCTTCATTGTGTCATTGGCCTCCTTACTGTTGTACAGAACTATTCTATGCTTTCTCATCTATGTGACTTTTTTTTAGGAAATTTTCTAAGTCTACAATATTTTTCTTTTCTTGTTCCTACATGATGAAAGCTTGCTGTTCCTTCAGGATCTACATCAGATGATAAGCATCAAGCTTCCTTGATTTCCACACTAGGAAGTAATCTTTCTCTTTTCCAAATTCTCATAATATTTTGCCTCTTTCCATTTGGCAGTATATCTATTTGTATATGCTTCCCAAGAAACTAAATAATGAGAGCTTTTTGATTAGATTGTATCTTGAAGAGAGCTTTCTGAATTTCCCAGCACAGAACTTTGTACATAATAGACACCTAAAATATGTTTCTTTAATCTGTCTTACTTCTTAATACTCCCTTAAAGTTGGGAAGAGCAGGCATTTTTCTGTAACTTTTTAAAAGGAGCAAAGGAGGCTAAGAGAATTTTACTGAGTAGCCCAAAACCATCTAGTGAGGCAGGGACAAAGTTAACATTTAAACCATAACTACTAACTTTCTGGTTTAGAGAGTGATATCCATGCTAAGAAGTTTTGGGGATATATTTTGGGGAAACATTAAGATTAAAATAAAATAAGCTTTAAGAAAATATTAAGATAAATTTTTATTCTATAGTCCTTTGTGTGGAGGTGATGGTTGTTGTTTTTAAGGGAGGCACAGAATCAGACTTTAGGAGTAGAAAGGGATTTCAGTAGCTATCCCCTTCCAACCAAGACCCAAAAGGAATTTCCAAGACATGTGTTCGGAAGTGATCTTCTGAATTAATATGGGATATAACATGAGTTATATTTTCTTCATGTTACTTCAACTAGGGTAGTTTTATGAAGAATTTTTTTTGTTTTGTTTGCACTTTAACATAATTTTCTCTTTACTTGGACATTTCAGCAGTACCTGATTGATCTGGATGATTTTTTTTAAAAAGTTGATTGGTCATTTTTATTGCCAAGCTTATTCTGTGACCAGGAGATAACTAATCATCACTGATAGAAATCTGTGCAAAGAGGAACTGACTATATCTTAATGTTGACCATGGGTGGTTGAAGAATACAGATGTTATTCATTATGAAAATGCCTGTCAGGTATAAATAAAACTCAACAGAATACTTCTGGTTTTAATATTCCTTTTATTCCCAATTCATTTTTATTCTCCAAAATGATGACCTTGTTGAACTTAATAATGCAGGAATACTATTTGCCTAAATAGTAGTGACTGCTGCAGGACCCTTGAGTGTTTCTTCCTAGTTGTGTTCCCGCATAGGTATTTCATTTTAAAAATCCTATTATCACTGATATTTTTAATTCATCCACACTCACATCTCAGTTTATTCTCCAGCCCTGCCCCCTCCCTAGTAAGTCTTCTTTTCTAATAAATATTACAGAAGAAAAAAAAAGCATTTGAGAAAAACCAACAAATACCCTGACCCTGGCTCTGTCCTATGTCACTCATCTTCCATATGTGCAAAGAAGGGAGAGAAGCATATTTTCTCAACTCTTCCCTCAAAGTCAAATTTGGTCTTTACAATTATACAGAGCTCAGTTTTGTGTTGTTATAGTCATTATGCATATTATTTCCCTAGTTTTATTTATTTCACTATACCACTTCATATACATCTTCTCATGATTCTTTGGATTCTTCATATTTGAGAGTGGAAAAGGACTTTATTTTGTCATTTTTTTTATATATTCCATTGTATTCATGTACTATCTATTTTTAGTCATTCTCCACCCAAGTAATGGCCATTTAACTTGTTTTCTGCTGGATGGTACAGTGGCTAGAATCCTGGAACTAGAACCAGGAAGATCTGGATTCAAATGCAGTATCAGACATGTTAGCTGTTTGAACATGGGCAAACCACAAAACCTCAGATTGCCTCAGTTCCCTCATCTATAGAATAGGTAGAGTCAGAGCATCTACCTCCTAGTGTTGTCGTGAAAATCCAATGACATAATAATTGTAAAGAGCTGAACACAGGGTATGGTACATAGTAAGGGATACTATGTACCATAGTAAGGGATACTATGTACCATAGTAAGGGATACACAAATGTTAACTAATATTATTATGGCCATAAAATTGTACATGTAGTCTTCTTCCTTTTTATTTGTTTTACATGTTTTCTTTAAAAAGGAGAAAAAAAGCTTCCTTTTATATAGAATCTATTTAGATCATAGGATTATAGATTTAGAATGGAAAGGGCCCTTGGGGGATCAAGTTATTTTACAGATGAGAAAACTAAGGTCCAGGGTCACAAAGCTAGTCTTCCTTACTACAGTGCACTAGACCCTGAAACCTCTTTTTTATATATTTCTTGGGATATTAAAGATAGAAAGGATTGTAGAGATTATCTAGTATACCCCCCTCAACTTTATAGATAAAGAAATCAAAACCCCCAAGAAGCAAAGCAAAGTTCTTTGGACAAGTAAGATCACACAATTATTTAGTGTTGGAACTGGGATGGGGAATCAGCCTTTCTGACACCTCTCATAGCACCAGTCTGCCTTAGAACATTGACTTATCCAGGTAATGGGTCTAACTGTACAAGCCAAAAAATGAACTGGAGAGCAACACATATGGTAATTCAGGGGAAAAAAAGGGTAGGGGGAACAGATCTCTTTCTGACTTGAATTATATTGATAAATATGACTGCATTGGCTTAAAAATCTAAGCGGTCTTCTGTTTCATATTAGTTTAGATTATCTAGGAAAAGATATTGTTTCTTTCCCATCACTGACACTAGAATTTTAAAATTACTCTCATAATTTATGCAGAGATCTATGCAAAGGTATTTTGCATGGTCAGAACTGATATTTGAAAAGTATCATCTAAAAATAAAGAATCCACTGTTTCATATTTATTTCAGATCAATCAACAAATATAGAATTCAAGGTACATGAGGAGTTAAAAAACATCTCATTTTTCTGAAGCTTTTAAGTTTACAAGGTCTCTGTCTATTACAAGCTTGGACTATGAGGTAAAAGTTCAGATATCTGGAAACAGACATTCTAGAGCCTGGAATATCTGGACTAGTTCAGGAACCCAGAAGTACCTCATAACTATACTTCTTTGGCAGCAAAGAGGGCCCCCTATTCAGCCATGGAATTTCAGGGCCTAAAATTTAACAATAGTAATTATTAATTTAATAATAATTTTGATGATGCAGAAAAGGGATTCTGATGAGGAAGAGAAGATACTAAAAAGACATGTAAAGAAGATGGAAACCATAGCAATTAACTGAAAATCAGAATAAAAATGTCCCCTGATCTAGTAAAATAGAATCAGCAATGCTAAACCTCAAGGTTAGCTAACGTTGATGATGACCTTTCTAGGAACAATACAAAAGGCTTTCTTACCCATGTTGGGGTGAGAGGAAGATTAATGAATGGATCAAATGGCTGCTAGGGATTGATTGGATAGTGATAATAGGAGAGTGAATTACAAAGCTTTTATTTTATTTGTTTTCTTTACCAAGGAGAACTATCTCTAGGATAGGAAGAAAAACAAAAAATAGAATAATACAATAATTAATGCAAAAAAATTGAAACTCAAGATTAATGAGAAAATGCTAAATGCACACTAAGCTGTCTTCATTGAGTTAATAATTATAGCTAAGATTTTTAAAATTTTGCTCACAATGTTACTTCACTTGACCCTGTGATAAATCCCATATAAATGTTATTATTTTATGTATGAGAAAAGTGTTGTCACTTGCATAAGGTCACAGAGTTAGTAAATAGCTGAGGTCACATTTGAACTTACATCTTCCTGACTCAAAGTCAATAACTAATAATAATAATAGTACCTTGCTATACTATGCCAAGACAAATTATATCCCCAGGTATTATGATATTGGATCCATCTTTCAATAGATATGGAGAATGGGAAGATACCACAGAACGAGAAACAAAAATCATTCTGGCTTTCATAAAAAGAGAAGAAAGTTAATTCTTCAAACTAGTCAAAATGAATTTGATTTCCATCTGTGGCAAAATTCTACAAGACATTGACTCACATTTGTAAACAGCAGGCCAGAAACTCTGAGGATCTTCCCCTCCCAGAATTTTATTTACTTAGATTTTTTTTTGGATAAAGTGAAAGAGATTCTTTGCCTCAATTGTTACCTGGCCTTAATTACTGAGTGAGTGTAGTCACAGTCAAACTGACCTGGTTAAGACTCTAACTTAAAAAGACTAAAATCTCCCATTTCATCAAGGATCATCTCCGATCGTTCTGATCTATCTCTTGCCACTGGACCCAGATGGGTCTGGAGGGGAAAGTGAGGCAGGTGACTTTGCACAGCCCTCCCTACCTTAAATCCAATTCATTTGCACATCATGGCATCTCTTTGCTAATGTCAAGGTCCCCTTTGAAGGACAACAGAAGACATATTTAAAGAGAAAGTTATTGAGTATGTGGAAACAAAAGTCATGATCTCTAAAAGGCAGCAAAGTTTCACCTAGAATAGGACACACCAGACTAATCTTATTTCTTTTCTTTTTTCTGAAAGTTACTAGAGTGGATGATCAGGAGAAATGCCAGAGACATTCAGCATGTCTCTATTTTAATGAATATTTGATAAAATCTCCATCATATATTTGTATACAAATTTGGAAGATATTGTTTAGATGATGGTATATTTGTTTAGGGGTGATATCAACCTGCACAGAGATGTCTAGCACAGTGTCCCAGAGATCTGTTCTTGACCTTTTTCTATTTAACACTCTCCAGACTCATTTGGATTCCAGCAAGGACTATAGCCAAAAAGGGTTCATGGCACTTCATTAACCCTCTTCTGACTGAAGAGTCAGAAAAAAAGCAATGAGGAATTCTTAGAGGGGATGGAGTGAGGAAGGTAATATATTCAACCAAAATCAGAAACAGGAGAGCAAGCTACTGAAAATTGAGAAAGGTTTAAGGTCTATTGTGGACTAGTGAGAGAGGCAGAGAGTTATAGTGGATGATGATAATAATTTTAAAAAAATAATAGCAAGCATCTATACAGTGTTTAAAAGTTTGTAAATTGTTTTACAAATATTCTTATTTGATCCTCAAAAATAAAAACCCTTGGCAGGGAGGTGCTATTATTGTCCCCATTTTACAGATGAGAAAACTGAGGCAGACAATGGTCAAGTGACTTGCTAGGGTCACACACATGTAGTTATCTGAAGCAGAATTTGAATTCAGGTCTTCCTGAATGGATCCAGAGCACTATATGGCACTATGTAGTAGGAAAAGTTATGGATTCAAGTTAGGAAAATTTGTATTTCAATTCTGCTTCAGACATTTACTAGCACAGTGATCCTTCTCTAAATCTCCACAGGCCTAAGTTTATTATTATGTAAAATGGGAGTAATAGGATCTTTTCTTAAGGGTTGTTTTAAGGCTCAAATGAGATAATTATGTAAAATTCATGGCCAGACTTAAAAAGCACTATATAGATTACATTTTATTAACGTTTACTTTTTCTCATCTGTTTTGATGAGAATACAGATAGTATCTGTTCTGGGACAAGAATCAACATTATTCTTTTATATGTAATGTTCTTATGGATTATTATTGAACAGGTCACTAAAATAATTGCTTTTTGTTATTAAAAGTAAGTATTGGGACCTAAATGCATCCTTTGTAGTTTCCTTAGAAGCAGAATTTATATAACTCTAGTAAGTACTATGTGTACCTCATCCTATTTCCCTCAGGATTTTTATTTCCTTTGATACATCTTTATATTTTAAAGGATTCTTTTTATCCCATATAGCTTGGAAATTAAGAGTATTTTGTATGCCACCATCTTTTAATCATCCATAATTTTATGAATAGATGTCATGTCCAAGTAGTAATAGCAATAGTTTGGTATGTGGCAGCAGTCAGATACGAGGACAGTTTATAGGTGGAATTCTCCTGGGTATTTTTGAGTGCTGCATTTCCAGTAAGCTTTTGGTATTGGTATAATTCTTGCCACCAGGTCATTTCTTGCTAAGTATTTTACAGGTGCTAAAATTTTAGTCTATTTTGATGTGTTGCACAGTTTCTACCATTTTCTTGCCTAACCTATATTTGTAACAAAGTCTAGTTTCTTTAAGGATAATTGTAATTTCTGGTGAAGATGACCTGGTTTGAAGATGACACAAAAAAGTCTTCATGATTTCAGCCCTTTGTATGATGCTTTTTAATTTTTTTTTTTTTTGGTCAATGCAATGTTTACTGAGTTCATATGGACTTAACCTGTGAATGGTTTTTATGATTTAATTCTTGGACCTTTTTCCTTTCCTTTCCTTCCTCCCTGCCTTCCTCTCTCCCCTTTTCCCTTCCTTCCTTCCTTCCTTCCTTCCTTCCTTCCTTCCTTCCTTCCTTCCTTCCTTCCTTCCTTCCTTCCTTCCTTCCTTCCTTCCTTCCTTCCTTCTTTTCTTCCTTCCTTCCCTCCTTTCTTTTCTTTCTTCCTCTCTTCTTCTTTCTTCTTTTTTTTGCCATTATATGACATCGTATATGACATCATATTCTGATAAAGAATTTATAGGCTTTAGAGAAATTCTTCCCCAAAAATCCACAGCAGAAATTCTTGAATATGAATTATAAGTATATTCTAATGATGTGATAATATCTGCAAGATTATATAGTCTATTCTGCTCCCAATCTATTGATTTCTTTATTACATAAACATAAAGCATTTTTAGTCCTCAAGGAGAAGAGTTAGCAAAACAAAAATAGTATCTAAAAATTATAATATTTCAAAGATATTGATATGGTGACAATGGGAAGTATTACTTATTTCAACTCAAAAATATTTTTTATTTAAAGATTAATTATTTTCATATACATGTCACAGTACAAAGGGTCAAGGGGAAAGAACATTAGCCACATGGATCCAGAGGAAAAAAAAAATAGTTTGAGGTGAAGTATAAAGTTTTATAGAAGAACTGAGATTTGAGGGTGGGTAGGACTTTCTACCTATCTTACTATATTGCTATATAGTTTTAAAATTAGAATAATAATTCCATCTATGGACAAAAGTCCTGGGAAAGATCATTTTCTGTCAGTGAAGATCAGTATCTACTCCATAACAAAGTTTTAGAGTTGCTGAGAGCAGTTAAAAGTTAAGGATCACATCGCCAAGAAGCAGGACTTGAATGGAGGTCTTTCTGACTCAGAGATCATCTCGGTCTACTACATACTTGCTTCTCTTTAGGTTCTAGCTGATGTTTATAATCTTTCATGATGAAAAAAATCATACAAGGGCTGGAAAATAGCTCTCGCTCTATTCTTTTCCCACATCACCCACATATTCTTGGAGAAACATGTATTGGTATTGGATTTAACATATATTTTAACATGTTTGACACATATTGGATTGCTTGCCATCTAGGGGAAGGGGTGGAGGGAAGGAGGAGAAAATCTGAAACACAAGGCTATGCAAGGGTCAATGTTGTCAAATTATCCATGCATATGTTTTGAAAATAAAAAGCTTTATAAGAAAGAGAGAGAGACAGAGAGACAGAGAGACAGACATGTATTGGAACAGTCTGCAACACCAGCTTAGGTCTGGGTTATTCCCAAGGATGCAAGTCCTGAGCATGACAAAACCAAGGAGGTTTTGTTGCCCCATAGGTATCTTGTCTAGTCAAAAGACATCATCTTTGGACCCAAGTCCCTAACGAGTTTGAGAGAATCTCTAGGGAAAACCACTGACCTCAGATACCTTTCCCTACTCCTATGCTTATAAGGAAAGGGAATTAAAGTGTTATATCAGTAATGTCAATTTACTGGATGTTTCCCAAAACCTTTTTTTCCCCAGAAGTGAAGGAAGGGAGGAAAGGAAGGAAGGAAAAGGAGAAGGAGAGAGAGAGAGAAAGAGAATAGAGAGAGGTAGAGAAAGAAAGAGATAGAGTGATGGACAGAAAGACAGAGGGCAAAGAGATTGCAGTCAATCTCCCAATAATGATATCATGAAATATGAACTTGCAGATCATTCTGTTTAAGCCCCACATTTTACAGATGGACAAACTAAGAATGGATTTTTGTTTTCTTAGTCTGAGCTATGGTATTTTAAATTCATGCTATCAAATCTTATTAGGGCCACTACTGTTGGTAATAATCTCCTTATTCAAGTTTTACCAATTCCTTTTCACTTTCTCCACAAGGCCCATTGAAAAAGTTTCCCTTCTCACCTACTTTTTTGTCCTTCCAACTGGATCACAACATGTATCCTCACCTTCTTGCCTTCTTTTGGGAGTTTTGTTTATCTTTACACATTCCTCAGCTTCCAACATAGTACCATTCAGTGGCACCATAGATCAGAGTACCAAAGCCTCCTAAAACTTTGAGGATCATTCCTGGACCTACACCATCCCAAGAAAGTCAAGTAATACTTATTCTAGTCAAGGATCAGTTTGCCAAAGGCCAAATAGCTTGAGAGCTAGCACCTTGAGAGAATTGGCTTTGGAGTCAGAGACATCTGGATTCAAGCACATCCTGACTGTATGAGTCTGAGTGAGTGAGTTATCTCTTAGTGGCCCATGCAAATGACCATGGACTTGTCTGTATTCTTAGAAAGAATTTTTGTAAAGCCAAGAGTTCTTAACCTTTTTTCTGTCATGGACCCTTCTGATAGTTTGGAAGTCTATAGACCCTTTTTTAGTATAATTTCTGTTGCCTATATTCGTAAGTGAAAAAAATACTAAATTTCAGGTTAAGATTAGTGAGAATAAAAATGTAATTTTTTTTTCTTCCATCCAGTTCTCACCCTCCCACCCTCCTATCTCTGAAATCTATCCATGGGCCTGTGGACTCCAGGTTCAGAACTTCTTCCCTATCCAGAGATTTTTGGCTAGACTCAGGGGAAAAAAAGGTCACAATACAAGCAAACAATTTTTTTTAATTCAAATTCAAAATTTTAAATTACTGATAAACACACATGGGTATGTGTGCATATAAGTATGTATGTATAAATGCAAACAAAAGAATAAATTGCATTATTTATAAAATAATGTTCCTAGGCCTCATTTTCCTTATTTGCAAAATAAAGGGGCTGGGCCAAAGGCTCTCTAATCCCAAAGATTCCTGTTGTAGATTTATGATCTTTTGATAGACACACCTAAAAATATGCTGCTGCCATCATACCAGCAACGAACCCTAATCATTTGCTACTTCCCTACAAATCAAGGACTCCCTCTTCCCTCCACTAACCCCCTTCCACATACACATCAGCTTCACTTGCATCAATATTTTACCTTAAGGAATTTATTTTGTCAACAGGATGTTCCTGTTATTTTCAAGTCCTGTAATTTCAACAACAGGATCTCAAGGCAACCAAATGAAATGGGAACAGTATAGTATTATTCATTCCCTGGGGATACTCTTGAATGTGTGAAAAATTCCAAATAATCCGACACTTTCATTTTAAAAAATTCTTCAATTAAAACACTGGCATCTTCATTCATTGTTTGAATAGTTTTATTCTTCATTTACCTACTTCTTTCAAGGTTTGTTGCTGGATTATTGTGATTGTCAGAATTTTGTAAGCTTTCCCTTTTTTGCACATGATTTTCTAATGACTTTTAAAATAGTTTATTATTTTTAGGAAAACTATAAGTGGCACAAATTTAAAATTTTCTTCTACAGAAGGTGTCTAGAAATTGTTGAGAACAGTATGCTTCTAGGCAGGCAGGGTTTGGAATATACTCACATTTCTGAGGAAAGATTTACTAGTGTCAGAATTAATGTGTTATGAAACTATATGATTATCTGATCTTCCTTTGTATTTAAGGCAATCCAATTTCTGTTTTTAAAGTACAAACCTGAATTTGTTCCCTTCAACTTTCAATAAAGTGATTTGCTGTGCCACTATTAAATTTCAAGCCATTCTCACTGCTTTGTTACACTTATTTCAATACCTCAAATGATTTTTTGAGCACTTTAATAACCCATCTTCTCATTTATATAATTCCTACCCATGCCCTTCACAGAAGGACCTACCCCATGTGTTGAAGTCCATAGTTTAATCTTTTTTGTGTGTCAGTGCAATAAGCAAGCTGTTTCTTGATCAGCTTTCATTTTTATTGCATGACCAGACCACCTGCTCTACTGGTTATACCTGTCTTCCACACACCAAGAAATGTGTGAATACAGTCCTAAATCAGATTAAAATGCAATTGGGAAATGTTAAGAAAAATAAATAAAAATACAAAGCAATGCAATACAATAAAATAAATAAAAATACAATAGAACATAGATAATGTTAATTTTTGGTTTTCTATGTTAATACGCAGAAATCCATTTC
Organism: Myrmecobius fasciatus; assembly: GCA_023553655.1. Lineage (NCBI taxonomy): Eukaryota > Metazoa > Chordata > Mammalia > Dasyuromorphia > Myrmecobiidae > Myrmecobius > Myrmecobius fasciatus. The sequence goes on along the minus strand of JAJPUD010010631.1, from coordinate 45,673 downwards.
TATTTGAGTTTGTCACCATCTCAGACAACCAAATCTCAAGATGAGTTTTGTTATCTCTTATAGAAAAGAACTAGCATGTCTTCAATATCTTCATATTCCTTATTTAGGAAAAAAACCCATCTGGCCCATAGTTATTTAAATACCACTTTCATGATATCATTGGTCCTTTTTGAGAATGAAGGATGAATAACAACAATCAAGCCTAATTAGAAAAACTGCTTTTATCACACTGTATAATCATGGGCAAATCACTTGTTAAGAGGATCAAATGAGATAATAAATATAATAGGATTTGCAAACTTCAAAGTTTCTGTAAATGTTAGTTATTATTTGTAATCCTGCATCTTTTTCTTGCCTTACATGCTACTTGCAATTTTACATGCCAAGAGCTGCAGCTATGCAGCATCATTAAGAAAAGCACTTTAAAATTTCAAGGAATCTGTGGTCTTATATTTGTATTCCCTTCCTCCAATTGCAACTCATCCATACATACAATTAACATCTCGTCCATGTCCTCCTATAAGTTCACTGCTGAGAGTGTTCACAATATGCTGGAGGTATTTCTGGCATTCTCTTCACATTGCCTGAATACCAGTGGAGCATAACAGCTTATCCAGTTACTCCTTTTACTATGTGGCTGACTCAACATTGTTTTCTAATCCTACATTTGTTTGATGACATTTTTGACATCACTCTTGAATACTTTCTTCTTCTCTTTTTAAAAATTGCATTGTGGGCTGCTCATATCAACCAATGACCTCTCTATCACCTTCTGAATAATATTCTACTTCAAGTCTTCAGAAACTGTAGATATTCCATGACTCATAGCCATTATTAAAAGAATTCTGGGGCTAAGGGGGGGAGTTTGTTCTATAAAGATGTTTTTGGATCATTAAAATAACTTTGTACCTAGAGACAATTCAATTTACTTATGAACTAACAAAACAGTTCTATAGTCATCTAACCAACTGTCCATCATAGAGTGAACAAAACAGATTTTTTTCATTTCTTTCTCCACTTGCTTCTCCCTGTGTAGGTAGTTAGGCTAATCTTGTTAGTGGATGTCATACAAGGCTCAGCAATGTTCTTGGGCTTGACAGAATAAAGAGTTATATTGGTGGTTGTCTTTAATTCTCAAAGAAGAAAACCAAAAGGACATCACTATGTCAGGGTTAAGGTACCTGGTCAAGTGCCTCTGAGTATGAGCTTGGAAAGCTTTACTATAGGCACAAATAGCCCATATGAACATTTGTAGTGGAAAATTTCTAAATTTGGGCAATTCACATATCTTCTGAGCTACTGAAATTCTGTTTTGTTCATAGAGCTCAAGGCCTTTGATGCAGGTACACCATGCTGGGCAGCCCTATGCCAGTATCTCCAATGTTTCACAATAAATTCCAGAGTGTTTCAAAAAGACCTTGAGAGGGTCCTTATATTGCTTCTTCTGACCTCTGTGAGAGTGTTTGACTGATGTGAATTCTCCATAAAACAATCTTTTAGGCAAACATACTTTTGGTATTTGAGTAACATGGTCAGCCTACTAGAGTTGTATTCCCTGCAGTAGATTTTTAATGTTTGGTAGTTCAGCTTGAGAAAGGACCTCAGTGTCTGACACTTTATTTTATCAAGTGATCTTTAGACTTTTCCTAAGACCATTCAAATCTAAGCAATTCGGTTTCTTGGACTGACATTGGAATACTATCCAGGTTTCACAGATATTCAACAGTGAAAAGCATTCAAAATTTCTCCATTTGCCATGGTTCCATGTATAGATGGTGTGGTGCTGACTGGTGGAGAATCTCTACTTACTTAGTGTTGTCAGGCCAAAATTAGCATAAATAGCAGAAAACTGATTCATACTCTATTCCATCTCAACCTCAAAGCCTGCATTAAGTGCATATCTTGCTTATGTTGTTTGAATTTATGATTCTTTATTCACCATTATTGTTTGAGCTCGGCACGGCTACTTTTAATTGTGAGAAAAGTCACAGCAAAACTGAGGCTTTCCTTATGATACATTAAAACAGCTGAAACTCTCAATTATTCTTTAACCTGCATAAGAATCTGGATAGGGATAAAGGAATTTATGATTCCCATCTGGTGGTTATAAGTCTCAGATGACTACCTTTTCTGTGCTTACTGAAAAAATCTGCAAGTAGCTCTGAGTTGAATTTTTCTCTTTGTCAGTTATTTTTTAGTGTGTAAACCTCCTTCTTCTCAGTTAGCCTACAATAAACTTTCCAAGTCTGTCTTTAAAATGTAAATCTCACAAGACTATTCTTGAAATGTAAATCTTACAAGTGTATTTGCCAAAGGTAAATCTTTATTTTTCCTCTTAGACAATTCTGAATTTTTCTCTCTTTCTCATGACTATAAATCCAAAAATTGTATTCTTTTCCTTGTCTTTCTGATGTAATTAGAAATATAAGCTTTAGGAAATCTCTGTTCCTGCCTCAGAGTTAATTAGGCCTGTTGTAAAGCATATATTATAATAAATCCAGGTTTTACTTCCTAGATCTCTGTATGTTGATAGTTTCGATGGACAGCAATAGTACCTTTCAACAGATCCATGGATATTTCTGTAACACTTGATATTAACTATTAGAAGAATACTGAACAAAATTATTGGAGTTGTTATATCTTTCAACATATTTTATATGATTCTAACGTACTTATGGAAGACTTGTTAAAGAAAAGCTTTTGAGGAGGCATTTGGCCTTAGCAACTAAATTTTATTATATGAGTAAGTACAGTGGGATCTTATCTTCTACTCATTTCAGCCGATTGTACAGAGAAAAAAATGTGGTCTTCTATGGAATATTGCTTGCAGAAGGGGAAGAGAAGGAAAGAAAGGAATAAGTATGCATTTAAACAGCACCTACTACGTACCAGACCCTGTGTTAAATGCTTTACAAATATATCATTTGATCTTCACAACAACCTTGCAATGTTATTATATATCTTATATATGTAAATATATTTATTTGTTATTATAATCCCCATTTTACAGTTGAGGAAACTCAGACAAAAGAGAAGAAGTGACTTGCCTATACAGCTGCTACATGTCTGAACGTTGATTTGAACTCAGTCTTCCTGATTATAGACCCAGCACTCTAGGCAACTTTATTATTCCCTTCTAATGTCCTCATCAAAATCCCTTTAATGAAAACAGGTATTTTTCATTAAAAATTCATATAGGTAGGTAAATATAAATATGGACTTGCTGTTGCTGATAATCTTTTTATTTGATTTTATTTGTTAAGATTTTTTTCCCATGTTAGTGATATTCTCTATTTTCACATATTTCAGTTCAGTTAAATAAACATTAATTAAATGGCTACTAGGTGCTAGGAATTATGCTAAGTTTTGAGGATACAAAAAAAGACAAAAGAAAGGCAATAACGGCCCTCAAAGAGCTAACAATCTAACAGGGAAAACATACACAGGAAAGCTGAAAAAGGAAACATGGGGACATTATATCTGGGAGTCCAAAAAAGCAGAGATGCTGATGGAAAATAGAAGGTTGTGGAAACTTCTGAGTCCTTTATAAATAAAGCCTTTGAAAAAAGTATATGGCCTCACTCTCTAGTTCCCCAATTAGAGGGAGCTGGGAAGGTATTGAGTATCAAAAAGTCAGTTTACAAGCTGATAAGATTTTTGAATGATGAGCTTATACTGTGGGTGGTGTGATGTTCATTAAGTCTAAACTAAGCAGCATTGCTGATGAAAATAGAGTGAGAGGTTTATTTTGAGACTCAGTCCCTCAGTTCTTTTGTGTCCCTTAAACACAGACCTCTTCCATGTATACTTAGTTTGGTCCAGTTGCTATCCCCAATTTTGCTCTATTCAGTCCCATTTTCATTTCCTTCAGCAACAAATCTAGGATTCTAGGTAAAAAAAAGTCTAAATGTGGTAGTTCCACTTTCCTCAATTATGAAAAAAAATTAGTCATAAAAGTGTTTCCATGTCTTTTTATTTCCCATCTCTTTATTGTCTTTCTAGTCTTATCCTTAAATGCCCTTGGGATCACTTTTCTTAGTTGGCTCCTTCACCAACTTCAAAAAACTAAGAAACAAACAAAACTTGTTCTTTCCTTAAACTGCATTTCAATATTTTATGAGGTGATAATATTCCTACTCTTCTGCCAGCCTTTTTTCTAAGATTTTTACAAATGAGTTTGTAGTTTAAATGGGCATTGAACTTCATTCCCATTTCAATCTGTTTGGCAAAACATTTGGGATTTTCTTGGCTAAGATGGTTTCTAGGTAATTTTGGTCTCCTCATTGGGGCTATTGATTTATGTCTCTTAAACTTCCAGATACAATTATTATAATTGTCATAATGTCTAGGAAAATAATGGTATTAAGAATGTAGACTTTTATTCCAATTGAATTCCCTTTTATTTAATTCTGAGCCTCATTCATTGTCCATGTACAGTACCTACCCATTAATTATTTAACTGATCAATTAACTGACAAGCATGTATTAAATGCTTGTTATGTGCTAGGATTTGTTCTACAGTAACCTATGTGCTAAACCTCCTTAATATGAGATTTTCTTATGGGTAGAGATGAAGATCTTGCCCTACATTGAGGAGATGGGAGTAATTTGTGAGATGCAAGAGAACTTTAGTCTTTTCCTGTCCCCTTATCAGACTTTTAAGGGTGATCCTTTGATTTTTCACAACTCTTGAGGGTCCTTTTAGGACTAGCCAATTTCATTTTTTTCTTTGAGCATCAAGTTACTTTAGGAGCTCCTGGTTTCTAGTTTTAAGAGAAAAAGATGGAAGAGGCCTCCCTTTGATTTATATCCAATTTATTCCATCTGTTTTGTTTATATAAGGTTGGCTGTATATTGTCTGTTCCATTAGATCTTGAACTCCTTAAGAGCTTGAGACTGTTGATTTTGGTTTTCCTTTGTATTCTCAATGCTTAACACAGTGACTAGCACATAGTAGGCTTGTTGACTTAATATGAAAGAAAAATTTCATGATATATAGGATGTGAGGCCTTTGAATAACCTTCAACTCTTTTGCTTCTTTCATTTCTTGATCTGAAGTTCCATTCCCCCCCCCATTTTTTGGAAGTTATATTTTCTTATGCCCTACATTATAATTAATACACTGATTACTAAGTTATACATTGGTTAAATTTGGAAAAATTCGTCACATTCATCATAAAATTTCTTTATTTCTTTCTCATAAATATGTTAATGACAAGGTACAATTATCTTCATAGTTGACTTTCTGTGTACTCTTATCCTGAGTGCTACCAATTGTGATAACTAAGTGTCCCACACTATCATGCCCTTGTGCTTTTAAGAGAATTTTGAAATGAACTCTCTTTAATACTTTTATGAATTTGTCTTAGGAAAAGCTGTGAGCCTTCATTCTATTCATCTTGAGATACCTTATGTCTTCTGAATAGGGTTTAGTTCTCTAAGCACTTAATCAACTTCTTGCTCATGAGACAAAACTTACATAGTAAAAAGAACCAATAGGTAATTAATACTTAGAAATGATCCAAAACAAAAATTCTTAACTTGGGATCCACAAACTCCTAAGGGCCCTAAAAATATATTTCAAGAGATTTGTGAATTGGTTTTGCTAAAGAGATTTTTTTTAATTGTACTTTGATATAATTTGTCTCCTTTGTAGTAGTATGTATTTCATTGTATGCATTTATAAACATAATTGTGATCCATAAACTATCAAAAGGATCTATGACTCAAAAAACTCTTCTTAACCCTGATCTAAAAATGATGTAAATCTTAGCTCTCTTAGCCCCCTTTCTGCTACTCTGTTACCATCACTGCAGAAAACTGAGTGGAGGGGAAGGAAAGGAAGAAGGTGATACATCAAGTTGTATAAAGGATATTATTATCTCTTTTAAGGGTCACTACAGCCAAAATGTCCATCATTTTCTGTAGGCAAAACTTTCTGTAGTGATCTAAGTTGGTCCTTGATCAATGGAAACAGTCTTTTGCCAAAACTTTATTCTAAACCTTTCTAGCCTATGCCCAGGTGGAAGTCTCTAAGAACTCAAGGTGTTTCTTTATGTCACAATGAGGCAGTAGGTGATGCATTGTTG